>JAVQJF010101508.1:0-32937 GCA_036023855.1 Gadopsis marmoratus | reverse complement strand
CACACACACACACGAGGGGTTAATGTCACATAATATCACTTAATTTCAAATAAGCTGTCATAGGATTATGCACAAAGAGTGCATAGTATACACACACTTCGTACAACTAAATAAATAAATAAATTAGGATGAGTGTATTTTGACAGGGAGGTAGTAAGAGCACAGACGCAAGAGGTACTCTTGAATATTTCAACAGAAAACAAAAAGAAGGAGTTGGAAACGTGGTGGAAAAGGCATGCCAGATGTCTGAGGATTTAATGGGGGGTAAATGGAAATCAATCCCTTTCACTGCTCAAGACGCCCAATCATAACACATTGTTTTAATGGTCCCACTGGATGCCTTCCACAATATATGTGGAAGGAAGACGGCTCCACTGCTGACTATTATTATACCCAGTGGTTACAAGCAGAGACAGACAGATAAATGAGGAACACTATGGAATACACTTAGTGGATAACAATAAACTATATGGAGGTTGAATGCAGGTCCCTTATTGTTAAGAAGAGGTCTATTGTGTATAGCTCACAGAGGGGACTGAATTATTTATTTCACAGATTTTGTGTTGTTCCTATTTTATTTCGTCTTTGTAATCATGAGGTCAGTCCAATTTACTTTGAGAGGAAAATAAAAAAAGACTGCAATGCATGTTAAACACTGGGCACACAGATGAGAAAACCTCACTTTGTAAATACAGAGAAACAATTGTCAAAACTCACTTCCATTCTCTAATTTCATGTTGCCTCGGTTCAGATCTGAATATGATCTGAAGTTGAGACTTGTATTGGGATGCAGAACTACGCAAAGTTGCTAATATACCAGCATATGGTGCGTTGCGTGCCATATGTGCCACGAAAGGCGAATATGCTCAGAATTTCATTGTGCCTACCTGGGTTGTTTACTCCCTGTGTCTGAATAAAGGAGTCAAAGCTGAGCATTTAATGGGAGTCGACACTATGGGGAACTTCATGTCACCAGAGACAACACAGCAAATTAGCTGATAATTAAATTTTTCTCCATTAGGGAAAGAGCAGAGTAATAACTCACACAGTAGGACTGCCAGCTCCATTAATGTCTCTATTCTCCTCATGTGGGAGGATAAAGGAGTGAGAAAGGGATGTCAACAGCTCAAAAACATACAGGAAGACGAGAGGAGATGGAGGAGGCCACATTCTCATGCAACCTTAATGACTGTATGAACAGTGTGACAAACAAAACAGATATTGTATGTTCATTGTTTTGTTCATGGAGTGCACAGCATTGTAAAGAAAGAGTAGCGTAGTTGGCTGGCTGTGCTATTGATTATCACAGCACTGGCCACTTTCAGTAGTGAAGATAATTCTTGTGGACTGTGCACATGAGTTTGTATATATGTGTGTGTGTGTGTGTGTGTGTGTGTGTGTGTGTGTGTGCTTGTGTGTAATCACCCAGCTGTTGAAGGGGCTTTAGCCTCCAGCTGTTAGCCAGTGATGACAGCGGTCCACGGCCCCACCTTCATGCTCACTGATCCGGGTAATTACCTCGTCCATCTGACCCAATCCCCTCTAGACGCAACTCTGCCACCACCACACCACTCTGACCGAGCTGGCTGTCACAACACCATTGAGGGCTGGTCTGAGAGAGAGCTATATGGATGATATTGTTACGCGTGATACAGCTGTATTACACCACCGGCCTTGAGATCATCATCTCTGCATGTTTATGTTGCAACATAAAGGTGCAGGGTAATGGTTAAAGGTAGTGGTTGGCAAAGAATATTCACAATCGCTATCATAAATCAATCAATAAGAGCAAAGAGAGACATTTAAAGTGGAGTGACCCTCAGCCGCCCCAACTGTTAACCTGGAGGTGAAGTTCACTGCCTCCATGTGGCCCTATGACAATCTCTGTGCCTGCCTTCATCAGAGGAGGTGGACACGCAATCAGCCTCGGCAAGATTGTCCTCAACAACTGATGACAGGGAAGAAGTAGATGGGAGACAGGGAACACATGCTGAGCCAAATACTTTCCCATCCCATTCTCCTCTATTGGTCCAATCTTACAGTCTCTATGGCGCTCTCTCTTGGTGAGAAGAAACAAGTAAGACCCGGATGATCAGTAATTTCACAGCTGACAGACTTTCCTTTCCCTGATATGATATCATTTGTAAAAAAGAAGGTAAATCTCCCTACGTCTACGTCTCTCCCCAGCGGGATATAATGCATTCTGTTCGCCTTATTTTCTGGAATACTGGGCGTGCGCAACAGCAGGCCAATCTCAATTGGGCCAACCAGGAGAGGTAAAGGAGAGCAAATCATGGAAAAGTAGGGAATTGAATTAAGACAATAGCTGTGCATCTGGTCCCTGGGCTCACTGGTGTGTGTATGTACAGTATATGTGTTTATAAAATGCAATGGAGAGTAACTGTGTCTCTGCAGCCCAAGTGAATATAATTAAGGCTTTACTATCAGCAAACACCTGGACATCTGGCCCTGAATCTCTACATCCTATTTCTCACAGAATCAGGTTTCATCCAACTCAGCCTCTTGTGTTGATATTAGTGTGTGTGTGCGTATGGTTGTATTCAACTGCGTTTATATGTGTGCATGTTTAAACATACAGTATAGGGTGATTAGTATGCACAAGCAACACTTCGCATCTGTGTTTATCGACGCTTTCCCACCCTGCACATGACTGGGTAGCCTGGCTAAGTCCCAGTTCCCCCAGTGACCCTCCCCCCTGTATCACCCTGGAGGGGCTGCGTCAGCTGGACTGGACTGGGGATCAATGCCGGGAAACAGCCTCATAATAGCCAGTATTAATGATGAAATATTTGGTGTCATCCAGTGAGTTCCTGGATATTTATCACTAGTGAAGTGTTGGTTGCCGGTAGGAGCCTCTTAACACCCTCCTGACCTGGGAGGATGGTGGCTGGACAAGAGTGTAACTGTGGTTGCTACTGTCTCCAGCTGGAGCCCTAATGGAGGTGCTCTCTGGGGCATTTGCTTAGAGGAGGATGGATACTCTTAAATGGATACTAGAGCTGTTGCGCCTGCTTTTTATAGGCCAGAGCTGCAGCCGCTGCTGCCACTGTTTCTATTTGAGAATGCAGCTCGCTTGAATCAACCGTCTGCAATCAATCTTACACACAGGAATGCTTTGCATGTCTCAGGTTTTCGCTCCACCTTCTTTGTGTAATAACCCTTAGAGGACAGAAAAAAGAAAAGTGAAAAGAGAACACACTAATATTCATTCCTCCCAACTGTGACACCTGCAGCTTAAGAGAGAAAAGACAGTTTAAAGGAAAAGGATTTAATGAATTCAAATGCATTTATCAGAAAAGACAAATCCCCATCCAAGCCAATAACCCCATCGTAGTTTTCCATGTACAGAAATACATAATACACACAGAGACAATCTCTTAAGGTACAATCATGGTCTCCTGAGACAGGTCTTTTACAAGGCCTTGAAGATGGATTGGGCCAAGTCTACTGGTCTCCTGGTGACTGAGAGACAAGGCTATTACAGGTCTGTCAAAGGAGGAGTGGACCTGAGGAATCTACAAACACAGGACTTCAATTGGCTCTCCAATTACCTTTCAACAACCCAAAGTAACGTTGCCTCAGATGGAAAGAGTTCCACAAAAGCCTACATGAAGTTAATGCTTGTTCGTCCTGCACCTCCCACTTCTCTGTTGTCAAGTCAATGACTCTATCCTTTTTTGGAAATATACATTATAACAACATACATGTCTGGTGCACTACATGTATGCATCAGAGTGGAAGAGAGACCACTGCAGCCCGTGAGTGCCCATTGTTCTATTTTCATCCACCTGGTTGTGACCCACTCTGGGACTGTCTGTCTGGCTTTGTGTGGGCATCACTTCAATGCTCCTCCATGGGTTTCTATTTTATTTGCTTTATACTTTCCCTGCCTCACTGTTTTACTCGCTGCTATGCCAGCTTTGACCCTGAGCACTAGGGATCTGTCACTCCTTTCCTTCAGCACATTCACTGCAAAGGAGGATAACACTGCCCGATTCCCGTTCTCCAAAAACAAGACCCTCCTCACTAGTTTACCAAGATGGCAGCATCCCCTGGCTCACCAAGCCCGAAATGTTGATTCCTACCTTCCATAGCAAAGCTATAAATCCCATGCAAGCATGGCACTAATGGACATAAGGCCTCTATCCAGGAATGTGAGGCATAAGCAGATATCAGGGCCTGAAGGAGGGGTGGGGTTGCGGGGGGCAATTAAGTGTGTGGTGCAGGGAGGAGTGCAGGTGTGTGGACTGGTGATAAGGACAGCAGTGCTGCCATTACTCATCCCCTACCAACAACAGCAAATAGACTGCCAGCAGATGACGGGTCTGCTCTGGCAGTCTCCGAAAGCTTTTCCTCAGCCGTAGAGAAGAGTATGTGGCGGAACAGAGTGGATAAGGAATAGATAGCAAGGAAAAGTGCATTTCATCACGCCAGGAAAGACAGGGGAAAAATGGTTGTATGCAGTATTGTTGAGGGAAGAGTCATTTAGAAAAATGAGGCGATTCTGCAGGCTGGCTTGTTTCAAAGCAATTAAGATTAATTAAGTGTTGCTGGTGGCACTTCATACTTGAGATACTGGGTTTTATTATCACTAAAGTGCAGCATTAAAGAGCCACACAGATACATAATTCAAAAAGAATGTATTTACTAAAATAGACATTAAAACAAACATTGCACCATATGTCAATAAATCAACCTTTTCATGATAGTACCTGTGAAAAAGATATCCAATTTTCTCCCGTGGTTAATGGATACCAGTCTAAGCTGTGACAGATTATTCTGGTTGTGATTATACAGAAGTAAAATAGTGGTAGGCATATATTTTCTTTTTAATTAAAAATAGAAAGCAACAAGATTGCAAAGCAAGAACAAAAATAAAGCCATTAGGTTCCAATGATAATTAAAAATAAAAAAGGAATGGGGTTGTTTCATTTCAAAGCTTCTTGCTCACAGTTAACCCCAATAAATGCTTAATTAAGCAGGTAGTTTGATATCTCTTCAGTGGTAATGAATTCTGTTTGACTAACTATAATAATATATGCACTCTTCCTTCTTAAAGGATGTAATTAGGAAATACGCAAGTAGCCTTTCAGCATGCTCACCTTAAGGACTACAATCCTTACCCCCTCGATGAATGTTCATTCCCATAAGAGAGTAAATTAGTGAATTGCCAAAAGAAGTCGGTTTGAATATCATTCTGCTGATATGCTGACAGAGTCCACTTTGTCAACTAGACACAGTAGTTCATCCACAGTCCCAGCAATGCATCATTATGCCCTGAGGATCTTGGTGGGCCCTTTCTCGCGGTCAGCAGATCCTGCGTCGTCTCACTGGCCTTGGGGCTAAGGACATCCTGTCGGCCTGTCTACTAGGGCAGCCGCGGAGCACGACAAGCAGATGCATGCTGTTTCATGTGTAGCAGCATGCATATGGATGTGCAGGTTCAACCACTTGACAAGGGATTGAGACCTGTGAAGACAGCATCTCTGCTGAGGGACTAGGGAAAAGGGCAACTCTCTGCTATGACAAATTCATTGTCGCCTGTGACATTTATCATTGTCCCCTTCATATCTGTAGGGCATCATTTTACTTCTGTTTTTACTTCATGGGTGGCAAGGTGTCACGGCAAATGCACGCACGGCTAAAGATTGGTAACTGCTGCTAAAAATTCACAAGGGACATTGAACATTGTGGTGGAGAAAACGAGGGGTAAAAAGTTTTGGGATTTTTTTAAAACTGCAATCTTTTCTGTCTCACTAATATAGCTTGTGGATGCTGATGTCAGCAGATCCTTATTCCCAGCTGCAGAGCCTTGAAATCTGGCACTCCTCCCTCTCACTGGCCTCAGGCAGTCCAGTAGCAAAATAAAAACTAGGTCTATTTAACCAAGAAGAAAAACAACTTGGCTCAGAAGACGGATCTGAAGATGTAATGTTCTTTACTGTACAAACAAAAATGTATACGAGTGCAGTTATAATATGCAGCTAAAGCATACAGACTATTTGTGCCGGCTGTGGCAAGTACAGCAGAGGACAAGAAATAAGCCACCTCGCTGTTCCATCCCTCTGTCACCTGCTTGGCATCCTCTCTGTTTAATTAGCTGGTAGTAATCAAATCGTAGGAGATTAAGACTCCTAAAATACTGTAGGCAGATGATAAATCCCCAAGAGACACACAGGCCTTGCGGAGGAAAACAAAACAGTGAAACTGTTTATTATGTTGAGTTGAAGGGAAGATTGAGTGAGACAGGGAAAGAGAGCTTATCTCAAATTTACCCCCAAAAAAACCTGGTGGAGAAAAACAATGTGTAAATCACCTCAGCAAGCAGAGGGTTGCAGTAATTAAACTAAACACACCCTGCACAAATACACAAAACAAAAACACACACAATAAATTCACTGCATTAACTCTCTATCCTATAGACTACATAGAATCTGAAGGAAATATTTTATTGCTAAATGGCACATGACACTGCTCTGCAGTGATTCTTCATTTTTTTCCTCATACGGAAAGGAAATCATTTCTCAATCTGTCGATGTCAAGTTCTAAGATGTGGAATCATAACGGTTCAAAACATGAACTAAATGCACCTAAAGTGCGTCTACTGATCAAAGCGGCGGTTGTTTTTACTCCATGTTTTACAGAAGTGTCACTTCTGTGAGACACACTTATCTGGAGGGGTGTAATAGCGGGTGTGCCAACAGTCATCAGCCACATCTGTCTACTGGCAAATTCTTGTGCTGGGGCTGGTAGTCATTATCATAAGTTGCTTATGTGTGTGTGTCACTGACAGCAAATACGCATCCGATGCCTCTAGTAATACAGTACACTTATGCCTTCAATAGAATAATTTTACTACAATAAGAATCTCATTACCAAACTGCTAAAAAGGAGATGAATGAAAGTCTGTACATGTGTAAGCCTGCACATGCATTCATAAATGTGCAGTGTGCATGTATGAATTAACTTTGACCCAGCAGTGTCTGATCAGTCTTAGAGCTGGGTGGTGCATCTCTGCCCCCCTCTTGTCACCAGAGCTAGAACAGGTGTAGCTGGGTGTATGCTTACCACCCCCACACACACACACACACACACACGCACCCACACCATGTGTGTCTGGACACACAACCAAGTGCTCACACACAACCTTGACCTTTTCCCACAGAAAATGGAGGTGAAGGGGGGGGGGGATCACGGGGAGACAAGGGGGCGGACAGCGATGGCAAGAGGCACGTGAATTTGAGAACAGAGTGAAAGAGGGACACAGGTTAAAATGTACATTTTGATCAAGTAACAGTCTAGAGAAAATGATGATGATGAGGGGAGTGAGAGATGAAGGCTGTGAAGATGAAAAGACTAAGAATAGAAAGACTTTCTGTATTCAAATTGGATAAACTGTAGTGTTTGTGTGCCTGTCAGCCACAAATTGTTACGGTCAGTCATTTCTACACAGTCAAATCTGACTTACAGTCCTCACTCTGGCGAAAGAGAGAGAAGGACATAAAAATGATTTTGTGGTTCTTAGTGGTAACTGTGGTATGATAATATGGAAAGAGTATTAAGCCATGGTGTTTTTGCTCTGCCTTTGTTTTAGCTAGGAGTCAGTGGGCGAGACAGGCCTTCCTGGCTTTGATGAGTGTAATTATGCTTTAAAGAGTGCCGCAGGAGTAAATTCATTACCCAGCCAGCTAGCTCTGGTTGCCCGCTCTCTCTGTCTCTGTCTCCCCCAGCTCTATGCACACAGACTAGGCCTGCAGACACGCACGCACACAGTAAGCTCCCCACAGACCAGCCACCGCTATAGGGCTACAGCGCTGCAGCCACAGCCCCCCCTTCTCATCAGGGCTTTGAAACTCTCCATGCAACCCCAATGATATTGGATGCGTATGTGGAAAGAAAAGACGAGCGCTTACGCAGACATGTGCAGCAGACACACACAAATACAATACAACTTTACGCACACCCTCCGAAACATGCACCCACACTGATTTGGACTGTAATCGCTGCTTCTTCCTGGAGGTTCTCTGCAAAAACAGTGGAATAACAATGACCCCAATTTCCTCCCACACACATCAACACACATGGAGCTCATGATGGTGATCCTCATGACTGCAGAAAAGGAAAAGCTCCATGACATACATAACGCGCTGGCATGTAAATATCTAAATAAGCCCTAGTGTTTAAAATCTGAGCCTCTGTGTGCTCAAGTCTTTACAGACTGCGCAGCTGGGGTCAATCCAAAAATTGATGGGATTGATTCTCTGGACCAAACTGCCTATCACAATTGCAAAGGTAGATGTGGGCTCGAGTGGAGTGTCTCAGAAAGATTGGTCCATGGCCAGAGGGAATTGACCATTACAGTCTTGTTTTGCTGCGAGTGTGAAGAGCCCTCAGCACTCTCATACCAAAGAAACGCATGGCAACGACAGAGATTTGTGAACTCTTTATTGCATTTGGGGCGTGCGTGTGCATGTGTGTTTATGTTTAAGCTGTAAGCCATGTCTTCTCACTCTGACCCCAGACTTACAACTGAGATGGTGTTACCCCTCCTCTTCCTGTCACTTCTTTTCCACTCCAGGGAGCCCACCAATTTAAGGCCTCACAGCGGGGGCATATTGGGTATTAACAGTCCATCTAAACAGGGCACTAGCTGCTTTCATGTTTATTTTGTGTGTGTGTGTGTCTGAGAGTGTGTGTGAGAGAGAGCGAGAGAGAGCGAGGGAGGGGGATGCGTGTGTTTGAACAAATCTGTCATTAACTGTGCTTCCTGCAGTCATGCAAATCTTGTACTTCATGTTATCATGTTTCAGTCTGATCCATTCACCCGTATATCAGATTGTGTTTGTCTGTACGAGATGCTGCAGCCATTTTATAAGACCTTGGTTTTGTCTGTCAGCCTGTCTGTCTTTGGGAAAAATGTCCGCAGCCTCTCATCTCCTCCCCTTTCCCAGAATGTCAGCCTGTGTGTCTGTGAGGATTCATCATGCATCCTTAGGAGTTGATCAAGGGGAAAACACCTCCCTCTTTCTCCCCACTCTGCCTCCTCCAGCTCCTCTCACCCTCATCTAACATTAATGGCTGTTGGTTTTTTAATGAGGAAGTGGGTGTCCCTGTGCAGCATGTCCGTAGAGGGCCTGCAGAGGAGAGGGGTTGAGGGGGAGGGGGAGGGGATAGGGGGGGAGAAGAGATGTACTGGTGCAAAACACATCCCCCGGCTGTGAAGCTCAAACACCAGCCTAGCAGGGTGGGACCGAGGGGGGGGCGCACTCTCAGTAAATATTGCCATGCCCTGCTTCAGCCTTCAAAGAGCAAAACAAGCCAACTGCAGCATTCTGCCTCTCTTGCTCTCCTCTACACACTGTGAACAGACAGTATGCATTATGATAATAGACATGTAAAGCTGCAACCAAGTGTTTTGTGAATCAAAAAGACCTTTGTAAGTAGTACATAATTGCATACTGTCTTTTTTTGCTTCCCTTATTGTTGCAATGTGCGAACTGTCTTGTCTAATTAGGGAGCAACAAAAAGACTATTTTAGAAATTGACTTAAACAAAAACATCAACTGTAGCTTTCTGCGCATCCCTACATTTCTGACTAAATAGTTATGGCCTAAAAAATAAACGTGTCCTATTGATATGCTGTGTGTGCAGCAACGAAAAAGCAAAGCAAAGCAATTTACAAGCTAACATTTTATCACTGTTCAAAGTCAAAATGAGGGCATCAAAATTCAGATCCATGCAGTTCCTGCTACTGTGGGAAAATCAGCTCGTAGTATAATGCCCACAGTGGGTTCTCACGCAGGCGATTCTGTTTGTACGCATCATTGATGAATAAAAATGCCTTTCATACTTAAAATCATGAACGTTACACTGAATGAAAACATATCTGGCATTGATGTAACCCGTATCACTAATAATTTTAATTAGCATGCGGCTCGATTAGTGGGTCACCGGTGGTAAAACATGTTGCTTAACAGAGAAGACGAATCTGTTCAGTGGCCCGCAAATTCTCCCATTTTCTCTGGTGTATAAACAATGGATAAAGCCTTAAGAGTGCACAGTCAGTCTGTATTTCTGAACAGAAATCTACTTAGCATGCCACAAGTAACAAAAGTCATGGGAAAAATGTATGATCTCAAAAGTGCTAACAGAAAATCAACACATTAAATGTGAATATCTATTGAAAACAGATAGATGGTTTTGTTGGGCTGAGTTTGCCCTCTGGGTTTGTGCGAGTGTCGGTGTTAGTATTATAACGGGACATGGTCTTTACCCCTCAATAAGTGCTTCCACTGTCTATCTGCAAACTCAGCTAAGCATTCACCGATACATGTTTCTTAATAACACTTAAGTATTTATGGTCTACCAGCAACCCACCCAGCTGTAGACATAAAATTGACCTTTTCCCTTTTTTCCCACCTACCTTTTGTTATTAATGACAATGAAAACAACTGCAGCCAATCTGAAGAATGAAGTGGATGACAATAAAAAGCAATTGGAGTACTGGACAGACCCGCTGTGGAATGAGGAGGGCAGGTGACAACAATGGGGAAACGTATTAAACCTCTCGATGACGTGCTCTACTGTACACACATTTGATCCTTTCATATGATACACTAGCCTCAAAACCTCTAGACAGTATCTTTAGTCTGTCTACTTGCTAGTAAAGTTTTAGCATTTCATCATTTTAACAACTTTAAACAAGGGATATTTTGTAAAAAAAAACAAAAAAACTATAGCTCACTGAGAAGTTGTTGAATGCTAACTAATCAATGTTGAGTGATTAAGAAATAAATGTGCATCTACAAGTGCATGTTCAAGTAAATAAAATAACAAGACTGACTGAATGTTGATATATTTCGTGGAAATACAGCATGGCAGAAATAGAGGTTTGTTTTTCTGATATTGTTCAGTCTTTTAGTGACATGCTACGAACAGAACACAAAAGACACATGTTTGATGTGTCTCTAGAGCTCTCAGCCATACCCTCATACTGCACTCTGCTAGCTAAAAGAGTGGCGCACACACAAGCATATTGCCAGCAAGAGTCTGAAATGACAAAGACACTGAGATACTGGCAGCCAATTAAATAAAGGAAATGGCCTTCATCATTGTATGATTAATGGAGCACACCATTAGTGCATAATGTTGGCCCCCCTTCCCCATCTCTACCTGTGTGAGTGTGTGGTGCATTCATATCTGTGTGTGTGTGTGTGTGTGTGTGTGTGTGTGTGTGTGTGTGTGTGTGTGTGTGTGTGTGTGTGTAGAAGAGAAAGCAACAGGGAGGGGTGGCGGGTACCACCCGAGTCCCCAGGGTGTAGTAGCTGGAGGTATTCATCGCTCTCTCCTCCCTCTGAGTGATAATTCTGGTGTTATTATATATCAGGCAGGAGTGGGACGGCCAGTGCTGGGCCCGTGATGAAGCACCGTGGCCTTTAGAAATTCATTTCCACCCAGCATTCATCTCATTCCCATTCAGCACTGGGCTACACCCTACACTCACACCCATACACAGAGAGAGAGTCATTACAGAGCCATGATCCATACTCAAAGACCCGTCACTATCCACCAATTATAACAAATCTCCACCAAATGTGAAAAACAGCTTCAAGCAATCACCAGAGCACTTCCCCTCAACTACAGGTGAAGTATGTGATGTAGAATCTAGACAGAAATATAACGCACCAGGAGGATGGAAAAAGAATGATAGAGATGAGAGGGAGACATTTTCTGGGCTTGGTCTCAGTGTTTGTTTCCACTGTATCAGAACATATGTCCCGATCAAAAGCTGTCAAGAAGACAGTTTTTCTGCCTAAATGAAAACTCCAATCTGTTTTTGCTGTGCACTAGAGAATAGCACACCACAGCAGACAGGCAGATAGGCATGGGATGAAGGGACAACGCATATGCCTAGTCAACTCCCCTCACAACCAGGCAGAAGGAAAAAAGTCTAAGTTGTGTCCTGACCAAACAGCCACATTAACGTAGTACTAAAACTGCATTAACAAGGCACATATTTCAAGTCAAGATAGAGCAAAGACAGCAATATTTGTAACAAAGGGAAGAGTTAGCTCTGAGACCCTGACTATCGATAGAGAGCAGAGCTCCCTCCCAGTTGTCAAGTGTCCAGTCTCACCTCAACATTATAGTCTATAGTCCCCTGACTGCCCTTTGGTGACCATGTCACACCCCCTAGACAAACATACACCCCTAAAACATCTGCTCAGCAAGCAAACGTTGCATCCCCCATCTGTACAGCGTGCGCCCTCGACCACTCTCACTTAGCTGCCACACCCCTACACCATTCTTTCAACTTCCACTTAGCAGTCCATCCACATCACCCCCCCCACCCAAGCAGACATTTGCACACACACAGTGAGTGGGCCTGGCCCAGCTTGGCAACTAGCCCTGCCCGTCCGTCTGTGTGCTCACCCCCTGAGCCAGCGCATCAGGATAGCTGGGGAGGGGGTGGTGGAGTGTTTGCTGTGTTGGCTCTACCACAGTACCACAGCAGTTCCGTAGTGCAGACTGATGGGTCCCCAACCGCTGGTGCCTGCCAATTGGTGTGGCCCACTCCTACAATGACTAGGCCCACAGCCACCATTCAGTAAACTCTGGAAAATGTCATTAATATGTAAGTGTTAATAGGTGGAGCTACACACTAATTGCACACTGGAACGGGATCATGTTTAATATTAGAATCCATTACGCACCGGCTGTTGCAAGCGGAGGCAAATGAATTAAGACAACACATTATTTACTCGTGTGCAGGGCAAATGCAGACTGACAGCACCGAGAAGGTTGACACTCAACGTGGCAGCTGTTACTCACATCTGCTGGCTCTTTGATACGAGCTGCTCCCACAATTAGTTGACTTTCCCGTTTCTCTGCTCAGCCAAATCTAGATGCAGTGGCCAACACAAAGACGCAAGTGCTCTGTAGAGTCCAAGATTGATAGAAGCTTCTTTCAGTGGGAGAAGGAAAGGAAGCTCTTAGCTGTGGCCTTTAAACAAGGTCAGCAATATTTTAAACATAAAGGGAAGACCTGGAGAGTGGCAGCATGCAAGCAGAAATACCGTTTGTCAAACACTTAGTGACCTATATATATATATGATCAGGTTTAGTGTATACATAATACATGTTTTGTATGTGCTAAAATAAAACTGTCACTGCCAATGAATGACATCTATATTCTCCAAAAGTCTGTAAAGCATAAAAAAAAAAAAAGCGCAAGGACAAAATTAATAAAATATAACAGTGACACATTTCTTTCTCCCTTGCCTTCCTTTCACTAAGTCTCTAATGAGCATGTCACTGGCAGAATTAATTTCTTATTGTTTAATTGATCCCCAAACAGCTCTCATCCATCATAGGGCCATTCAATATCTTCCTCTTTTAATCTCTGCCTGACCCTCATCATAATTCTATAGCACAGGCATTACATGCAGAGAGAGGGCTCACACTGTGCTGTGGGAATCTTTTAACACTGCCCACACACAAACGCTGACACACCAACACACACACGCACACAAACTCACTATATATTGTGGAATCAATACTTTTTCTATTAAAAACACATCCAAACAAGCAGCGCAGTTGATGCTGCAGTGGTACAGACTCCAGCGATGAGAGCTCGTGCACCGGGGAATGTGTCTAACATCTGTTTTACATTAATGATTCCTAGTGCAGCTCACAAGCTGCTGTAATATGCACAAGGGCTGCTAGAAACCAGAGGAACTGGGATATGTTTAGGATGTCTTACTATGTAGTTGAAGCTAAAAGCCAACAGCAGGGCTGCTCGCAGTTTCACATCTTATGAATCCCCAAATATGTACTGTCTGCATTCAGCTCCCACATAAACAGCCATGTTGAGAAGAACAAACTTATCTACTTGAAAAATAGATTAGCCCAAATGGTTTTAACAATATAGTGTAATTAGTATTTAGTTGTGTAAGAGCAGTAAAAAGTGTTTACTTAGCTGTGCAACTAAAATGAATGATGCTTACTTGACTGGCTGTGTAACAACAAAGTAATGTTGACTTGGTCACGCAGAGCAATGCTTGCTTGGCTGTGCAACAGAGTAATGGCTGCGTCCTCTTTAGATGCAAGAGAGATTGCGAGAGCCTCATTATGTATCAGCACCCACTGACGTGCCCATCCCACGAGCGACCACTGCACCATGTCCCGTCCCTGACACGGTAACATAATGAATGGCCTAGCTAATGAAGGCTTACTAATTGATTATGGAGAAAACTGAGTATTACTCACCCAATGAAGGCAGCTCCAAGAGGTGCTGAGACACTTTGTCAATGCTCTGTTTTTCCAGCCTGTCCAGCCCAGAGGGTATTTATATCGACCTTCTGACTAGCGTGGACACCTCGCATGGGATGAAGTGCATTGCTTTTATAATATTTCATTATCCTCTTACATGTTTTATAACACAGATCATTGCATAATTTCTTTGCTCATGCCTCCATTAACATTCATTCAGCAAATTAATGTGTTGTACATTTTGCTGCAGGCATACACCAAACCCAACCAGGTGTGTCCGCTAGTGATGAGCGTGAATGGGGATTTCAAGGCTTTAAACTCTGAGCTGTTGTTCAATGAAGCAGATAGAAGCTGCTAAGGTGGGAGGTGTATGTAGAAGGCCATTGTCTTTGATTAACTAATTAGTAGACATTATCAAGACTAAACAGAAGTCATTACCAGTGGGCTTTAGTGAGGAGGCACTCATTTCCCCACGGGACCTCCAACCACTGTCTCCCAGGCTCTGCCCAGTCCGCCACAGCCCAGGTCACTTATTAAATCTATACAAACTAATTTTGCTTTTTAAATGAACCTCTAATTGACATTTGTGTGAAGAAAGCAGTGTGGATGATCCAGCTTGTATCATCTGAATCACTGATTGGATGGCTGATTGAATGTGAATCAGTGATGTGGTATTGGATTTCTAGACCATGGAAGTTACGGAGATTGCTGACCCGACTACTGATGCTTCTCTCTCTCATACATACACTCACTCATTGCCATACACACATTAATTCATGCACCCATAACATCAGCCTAGCTATTCCTTTAGTAGTCCTAATGTCCAATTTCTCATTCTTTGTAGATTCCCTTAGAGGCGATTTACACAAACTGATGTTGAACCACAGATCAAACACTGTTCTGAATGAAAAAAGGCACCTGTCACAGGGCAATCACATGCGACAGCAAGTTGAAGACAAACACGCCGAACAAATTACAGTTGGTGTTTATGGCATCTCAAAGGCAGTTTGTTTGACGCTGCAGATCCAGCGGGTTGCACTGTTGCCATCTTCTGTTGAGCTCAGACAAGGAGTGTCCTCAGGCTCACAGGCAGGGGCCAAACCATAATCAAGAAATTATCATAATTCACTCTAATCATAAGTGAAGTAGGGTAAAATGACTGAAATTAAATTACTGCCTCCGACTGCAGGGATGTTTCAGTAACTGCTATTTTCTGCCAGTGTTTTAAATATACGTTTACTGTACTCGTGCCACCAATTAAAACACTAAGTCAAGGGGAGTGCCACAGGTTTACTAGGGAAGCAACACACACATCCATGCACACATCCTGGTGCGGATTTATGCCGTTCGCGTGTAATAAGAGGGGCAAAGGCTGAGTGATGTGATTGCTCAGAGTGCTGTATGGCCGGGTTCCCAGTCTGGGGTATAAGACCGCTCCACTGCAGTGGTAGCGGCGTGCTGGGAGGAGGCAAAAAAAATAAATAAATAAAAGCCTGGTCAGAAAGGGCCGTTCTGGTCTAATTGGGTCCTTTGGGCCGAGGCTCCACTGATCAGAGACTTGTTACAGGAATCCGGTTTCATGGTTTCCAAACAATGAGATTTCAGAGAAGGGATTTGTAGTCCTTTGGGATTCCATCCTAACCTTTCTGTGATTTTTGTGATTCTCTCTTGGTTGTTTGTCCCTGTGTTCCTCCGTTTTAAATCCTATTACTATAACAACATGGAAACACTGAGGTTGAGCTCAGCAAGTGATATTATCATATAAAAACATAGCAGCGATGCTTTGCTGTGAATGTGAATATGCTATCTGATGCCTACAGTGTGCATTCTTTATTAAAGCTGGTGTCTGCTTCTACATGACTGGAGCATGTCTGGCTTCCATATGGATATTCAACTCATGATGCTGACTCATCGGAGCAATCGCAGCTTATCTGGCCATTGGAGAAGACGGTAATGTACAGGTTGAAGGATCAAAGCTCAGAGTCCGTTCTGAGGTACCATAAATCCTAAGACTGTTATTCAGACCTGCTGTTCAAATATTGATGGAGATTTACAGGGCTGAACACACGTGTGGTGCTGGCAAAGATTGATTTACCGTATAGCACTAAAGAAAAGTGAGCAATTTAAAAATCTGAAGTGCATCAACGCTGAATTTATTCAGACTTTGTATCTAATGTTTTAAACTGTGAGGATGAGACACAGCTGAAGAAAAAGAAAACTGAATAACAAAGTACAGCTTTCAGTACAATGGCCCAGATGAGAAACGTTAACCCCATCTGGAGATTCCTCAGAGAAAGGCATGTTTTCTTGCTTGCTCTTACTCCCTTCACTCTTTATCTCGCTCGCTGTCTTTTTCTCTCTAAACAATCCCTGGGAGACAGAAAACAACAAAGACAAATGACTTTGGCCTTTTAAAAGAAGCGTCAAACCTCTCCCTCCAGTGGGCAGAGGATCCACAGAGGTGTCCATGTTTCTTGCTCACCCCCTCCAGTGGCATTAACTAGCAGGGGCTCTAGATGAGCTTCCTGTGGAGCAGGAAAGGCCAGGACAAACACAGGCCCTGTGCTGGATTTAATAGGCACTAGGCCCACTCAAGTGTAGCAGTTCATAAATTAGAGAGGAGAGCAAAGAGAGGAAGATGGGAGACTGAGCAAATACAAGAAGCAAACACATGACAGAGAACTGCCTGGCCTCTGGATCATCACTCACTTCAGCATGGTGTGACAGAAAAGGAGAGGAGAGAAAGGCAAGATGGAACAAGGATATATGACGGGGAAATCGAATAAAATGATTTGCCAAGGCTTCAGTGAAAATAACCTACCAACTGCCTGAGACACATGCATCGAAGCTTTCCAAGACTCAAGTATATGCTTTTTTGTGGTCTAAAGAAGAGATGCATGGGGAGGAGGGAAATGGGCATCTTCTTTAGACAGGCACAGGGCCTCATCCACCTGATGCCACAAGGCCGCCTCGCACGGTTTCCTTTTGTAGCCCAAAGTGCTGGGCAGAGGAGAAAGGCAGACACAAAGAACAGACAGGACTCTCTGCAGGACACTCTTTGTGCCACCCCCACTCACAGGCAGCAGGACAAAGCAGTCAGCTGCCTGGACACCTCGTTAGCCCGCTCCCTGCAGCTCTCACATGGCACAGGGTTGACTGCGGCCCTCCTGCTGGGGCTGGCTCACTGCTACAGTGGAGCTTCAACCGTCAAGAAATACATATACACACACACACACACACACACACACACACAGGGACTGTCGAACATTAAAGACCAAGGAAGAAATATACAGTGCTATAAAACACACCTGTTCTACAGAAGGTTCAATGCCCTCCCTTCACAAGCCTTGCCATGGATATTTGCTTAGGTTGTTAAAAATGGTCTTTACAGATGCAGACCACAACAAAGCGCTTCAAGCCTGTTGGAGATGGCTGGGAGAAAGGGATGAGCCTCTCTTTCCTGCTTATGCTCTTTTATCTTTTTCTGTACATGGTGGATGGGGTGCAGGAAGAATATAGATAAAGGGTTTTAACTGAGGTTGGGTGTTTGGTTGACTATACCAATGAGAGGTCCACTCGACCTATGTTTATAAAGTCAAATCAATCATGTGAGAAGTACACAGACTGTACAAGACCACCCATTTATATTGAGTGATACGAATGAATTCAAAAGGAAATGTTTGGACAATAATTAAAACAAGCTGATGCATTCACTTAACAGCCACCACAATACAGTGTTTGTTACTGAGTGGATTATTTCCTCTCAGCATTTTAGCACGGCCTTCAGATATTAGCTTGGGGCTACATAAAATAACACAAGACAGCTGGAAAAGCAAATCCAAGCACCTTAAATTGACGCATGCATCCACGCTCATTTGCAAGCGAATAAATTATTTTGACATTTTGAGGCTCCTAAATTTTTCCACTCACAACCTTCCAAAGGCTGTATGAGGCTGTTGCGCTATCACCAATAGGCTGTTCCTGTTTGCATGCCCTGGAATATTAAGTAGGGTTAGTGCTTAGCTTGCTTAGTCCAAGAAATATGCAGGAATTAGTTCCAGCTTCACAGGGCCTCAAAATAGGACCCACCAGCCCATGCACCAAAACAACCCATTCACCACACTTCAACTCATTCTGGCTACAAAGAAAAGCAAAGCAAATTTCATATTGACACAAATAAATAAATGTATGCCGGGAGCTTTGTGAGCACAGTGACAGTGCTATACATGAATGCAAAGCAAAATAACAGCCAAAATCAGGGATAACCATACAGTGGATGGCACAAACACACACAGCCACATATTGTTTATACCACAAATATTTATATCTACACTGCATACATATTATTTTGATAACAGTATGCATGCATTATGATAAATTGTATATAAATATTAATGTATTCTTTACAATATAGATTTTTCTCCACATATCCCCACCTGATTGTGACTCAATTCTACTTTTCCCAACTTGTAAAAACTGGTTTCATTTTTTTTTTCTCAACATTGCAATGTGCTTCTCTGATTAATTACAAAGATGTGAACATGCATTCAATCAATTATTGAGCTCAATAAGACAGATCCTGAGGCCCCTCTCGTGTCTCGGAATCAATTTACTTATTAGATGACACCATTTGTTCTGTAATGCAGCATTTTTTCTCTGATTTTATATTTTAAACCACTTCCACACTGCTTTGCTGTTCATGTTGCTGCTGTGCATAGTTATGGTGTGACTTAATATAACATTTTGCGATATCTTTAATATTAATATTGTGACATTTTCATCACATTAATGTGACTGGTATATTTTGTAAAGCGATGATTTAATGTGATTATGAATTATATGATATGGCACACCCCTCATGCGCACAGACACCACAACAATCCACCTCCCCCAGCACTCAATCATACCACGCATATTCTTTGCAGCCATTACAAGGGATGATGTACCAGAAGGTGGCAATCAGTCAGCCTGGCTGTGGTCAGCTCCCATGTATCAGTCTGTACATCCTTTCCTATTCAACAGCTGTGGACCTATATGTCACAGTCCCTCCACCTGTCACTGTCCATCCACAACTACACCAACCACAGCACATATCAATCAGCCCACCCCTACTGCTTTTTAATCTGTTCCCACCCCCAAGGACCAAGTACGGTTAAAAATTACAGTGAAGAAAGGTCACCCCATCAAATTAGAACATCATCAGAGATGCACACTAGAGGGTCATTCCCTGAACCTGTGTAGCACATCGTAAATCCTGCACTGGCCAAGAAGGAACACCCACTCAGGCAGGATTCAGAATAGCTGACTGACTGCAGCACTGATAAACGCAGTGCTAGGATACATATTTAACTGTAATGGTGGATGCGATATGAATTGTTATTTGGATTGATATGAGGTGTAATGGCATGTGAAAGGTTTATTCCCTTAAGGTCAACCATGTTATAATCAGTCCATGTACTGACCCCATGTTGACCCAGGGGCACAGATCAATCAGGTGTCCAATCAGGATTAGATTAAGCTGCCCTCTGCATCCTCTCTCATTATACTGGTAGCCAGTTCCTTACAAGACTTTTAACAGGACATAGATGTAGGCAGAGAATGTGCAAGGCCTGATAGAAGAAGAAGGAGATTTTGGATCAAACAGTCCAATGGAAAGGACCATGTGGAGACCATTGTCTCAGATAGAGAGACAGAGAAAGAGAGAGAGGGTGGGTCAATGAGCTTTGAGCCTCTCGTGGCCTAATTTCAGCCAGTTAGAGACAAGTGACAGCTCAGCTACATGCTCATGACACAACTAGACCACGCCACCGCTCTGAGCAACAGCACCCCGGAGTACAGGCCTGACTTGGACCCCAACAAGCCCTGAACACGCCCCCATGGATGCCTAAATACCCCTCTGCCACAACCCTCATCTCTCCAGACACAGCCTGAAGCCAAGGAAGAGGGCTGTGTCTGCCTCTGCTCTCCAGAAGGAAATCGTCGACCAAGCAGAGCTCTCTGCTTGCCTTCGTCATGGTTGGCCAACTCTCTTGACATCTGATGTTGTCAAGAGTTGCCATGATGACCTGGCAAATCCACTGACCTTTGCCCCAGCAGTTCAAAACTTGTGAATCCGAGATGAGAGAAAGCCAAGAAGCATGTTGGGGGATATGTGAAGTGAGGATAATCACTTCAGATAATCGTGCAGAGCCTTCCCAGTATACATGAGGGGAGGTGGTAGGCCACCAGGTTGTGAGTTGTCAGGGCTCCAGCACAGGGTTTGTGATTAATGAGACAGGGCATCGTGCCACAGGGATCTCAGCAGCACGTGCCACACTGGTGGTAACAACAAAAACTCCTGACACTATGTGGACTTGCCGCACTTTTAAAAAGAGCCAAGAGTCAAAACAGTTCAATAGTTAGACAGTTATTTAAATGTAGACAAATCTACCCAAACCAGCACACATACACATGACTACATATAGTACAAATTTTGCAAACAAATGTCAGCAATGAAATGGCGCATCCATGACGCTGAAATTGTATATGCATCCTCTCATTCACCCTTGACTGAGCAGCAAGTGTATGAAATCCGCGGATGGCTGTTTGGGGGAGAAGAAACAAGAAACACAGAGATGGAGGATGACAGCAAGGAGTAATGGGGGTTGAGGGACACCCAGCAGGGGGTGGGACAGGACAGCCCTCCGCACGTCTAACGTCTGCCACTCAAGAAAGTTAATGATGCCACGTTCCTGGGCCAACCATCCCCCTGCTGAGTGTGAGAAAAGAGACAGACAGAGAGAGAGGGCTGAGGGTGGTGTTGCTGGCACATAGATGCAGTCAGAAGAGGGTAGATGCTCTTGCATCGTGAGGTGGGGGTGGGGCGAGTAGGTGAAAATTGAAGGTCCAAGAAAATGTATGACAATCAACACCCCAGTTGGCACTGTTGAGTGATTTGAGATTAATGATATATGCCCCTCTTTTTTCTTCCCAGTCACAATGCTGTCTCCTGCCCTCATCAGCATCCCTTATCGAGTCAAGTTACAAATTAAAATTATTAAAAATTCTGCTAATTTTATTAGCAGTCTGTCACTAGGCTGCTATTTGATTTTTCATAGCAAGTTGGGGGATGGGCATTTTGGCTGCTGGGGTGAAATTGTTATCATCTACAGTCAGTTAGGGAACAGCAATTTAGGGGATAAGGGAGAAATAGAGGAGGGATGGGGGTGGAAGAGTGGCAAGATGCTGAGGAGAGATAGCAGAATCTGGTCTAACACGCAGCAAATGTAGGAGGATTGTGCAAGATTTAGTTTCACAAAATGTCTTACAAAGCAGAAAAGGCCTTTTGTACTGTAAAATGATAAAAGACGAGGTAAATAAAGGGTGTAAACTGGCTCATAGACGACAGAATACCAATCTAGGCTCAATTTGTCATAAAGCGGGTAATGAGTTGAAACCGGCAGCAATCTAGTTTTACTGTGCAGTAACAACAGAACTTGAGTGCTATAAGCATGAATAAGCTGGCAGATGCTCATACCCCTTTGCCTGTAATTGAATTATCTATGATTTTTTTCCTCTGACACAGGAATAACCCTGCCTTCCTATGCTGTTTCTCCTTTCATATATCTCCCAATAACACTAGGGTAACTGTATTAGCAGTGGATGCTAGAGCTGCTCCCCAGACTTCCAAATTACCCATATGCATCTCTGTTTTCAAGCCATGGGGTCAGATGATGGTCAGTCGATGGTCAGTCAGAGGTCACATTCAGAGTTGACCAAAGGTCAGCCTATCTATCCAAGGGTACAACTGGCCTATCACCATCCTGTCCTGCTGTGAATGGAGCCAAATCATGTGGACAACACCCTTCTGCTTGGAGTCTGAGAATATGATAAGAAGGGCCATTAAATCATATCCTCAAATGTAAACATTTCAAATAAAATGTGTCATCCAGGGATCATGGAAACAATTAACGTGTCCACAAGATATCTAAGTTCATTTTTAATGTTCAGGTTTGTTATAGAATGAGGGTGTGTGAGAAGATAAGTGAATTACAAAAAACAGGCAATTAAACTAATAACACATTAGTTGCATAAACTAGCAACTGACTAATTGCACATGTATCCCACTCAACATGTTTTGAATAATCTTGTTTTCCATAAGCTCCTGCACAGCAACAGCAGCCAAATCGATATTCATTAAGTGTCAGAGCTGTAATTCATGCGTCTGTTCCACGTGAACACCACAGGGACCTTTAAAAAAAAGATGGGGAAAAAAGCTAACATGTAAATTTCACAGCTTATGGCTGGGCATGGCTTATGTTGGCCAATTAAGCTGTTCTTTTCAGCTCCATTACAACGGGGTGTCTTGGGGTTCATCTTTCCCTTACTGTGCCATTTAGGCTTCAAATGGGCAAACGTTCACTGTGCAAGTTGGATGACAAAAAGGGAGTGTGGAGTACATCTACAGTACGTGCTACCGTGCCCTTGTGTGTGGAGGCCTAATTTGTGCATGAAACAGGAGAGCGTTAATGGCTTTTAAAGATCGGTGGAGTCAAATGAGCGCGCTCATCAGTTACCCACACACCCCCTGGTGATCACTCAGTGTCGTTAGATTTAATTTCCTGTGGAATGAGAAGATCTCGGTGGATCCAAGACAAATCCCTGCAATTATAGTCACGCTTAAGATGATTCACTGCCTTCATTTCTGGCTCACTGGGTGGTGGGTACTGTTGTGTATGGCATGATTGAGTTTAGACTAATACATCAACAATAAGACATTTCTTAGGATTTCTCTCAAGCAATCTCTTCCCAAATACAATCCCTCATGAATTTTTCATCAATACAGCAAAGAGAAATATACATACAACTGACCATACAACTGCCTAAACACACACACACACACACACACACACACACAATGAACACAGGCATGCGTGGGAGGCACCTACATGTTTGTTAATAGCTTTACCCTGGACAGTGTAAAGCATGAAGGCCAACAGCAAGAGGCACTGAGATAAGATTCTGCTTAGCATTTGAACAGGGTGTTCTGATTTCTATTCAGTTGGCCTTTGGCCATGTTAGTGCTTAAGTGGTCTGGGCGAGTCTATCTGGTCTCTACTGTGCCAGCCAATATGCAGCCCCTATCTGGCAAGGTGCAATGTCTGTCAGTGTCCCTGTCTGTCTGTCTGTTTGGCTGGACAAGTGTCTGGCTGGTTAATAATCAGCCTGGCTAGCTGCTAATCATCCTCCCAGCTGCAGAAGCAGGTGGCTACACATACCACAGGTCCCAGTCTCATTCACCATGCGATGTCATTTCACTGCACCTGGTCACACTGCATTACACATAACTGAGGAAGCCAGTTTCTCTCTATGAAATCACGTGTCTTTGCTGGTCCTGAAGCTGAAGACCTTTAACGTTTTTTTTCCCTCAGCTGAATGGAGGTGGCGGCTCCTGCAGTGAACTGGTGGCTGCAGAGAGAACAACATCAGACCTGTGTCCCCGCCTTCACCTCGGCCAATCCTGGGACCGATCCCAGAGCAGTCTAACAGTCAAAGGCAGCAGTTAGGACAGACTCCACATCGAAATGGGAAGCCATTAACTCTGCAACACACAAGGTCACCTTCAACTAGACACAGCAGCCACCCAACTTCCTCTGCTGATATGCCCAATGGATGCAGCGGTGCAGTCATGTAAAGGTCAGGCTGTAAAACTGAATGGAACCACAGCTGCCTTAGGAACCACATTTTTAAACATTTGATCTTATGTCCCTTCACTTTTTGAAAGTGATCAAAATGCTTTGAGGATCACTTTCAAAACAGCAGGAAAGGAAATGAGAGAGGGAGGGAGAGGAAAAGGGGAAAGAGGAAAATGAATGATAGAGGGAGGGAGACACAGAGAGAGGGAGACAGCAGAGACTGGATGATCCGATTTCAACTCTGTTCTGCAGCTGTTGAGGGCTGTGATGGCTGATAGGTGTCCCTTACAGCAAATGTAATCCAAGCCAAACACGATATCTGTCTGCGCCATCGAGAGATCACCAAGTCATAACACATCCGGACCCACAATAACTCTGCCATGGCCCAGGGCCAAGCGAAGCCTGGTAACAGTTTAAGGGAGGTCAGAAAAAGAATACATAAGAATTATTAATCTACACAAACCAAGTTACGATGTGAGAAGGGAGGTCCTGATGATGATTTTCTCAAAAGGGTGGCAAAACTGTACACTATGAACTCTCAACTTCCTAGGGTCAATTTGGAATTTGCGTCCCATGTATTCCCCTCCTCCATTCCCCCAGTTTCCTGCTTCCTCTCCATCCACACAGTTCAGTTGAGAACCTAATGAAGCTGAAATTCTGTGTCTCCTATGTTCCCAAAGGGCTACTTTAAGGAGGGACTGTCCTTAATGTTTCCACAACTAGAAAAACAGCCTCAGAAGACATTTACCGCATGCATTTCTGTGTGCACGTGTACTTGTGTGTAAGTGCGCACAACAAAAGCGTCCAACAACATATCCCCATCAGAGTGCCAGTGTGCAGTGTAACAGTCGTAACCCAAAATAAACAGACTGAATCATGGGTCTGGCTGAGTCCTGACCCTTCCACAAGATTAATCCCCAGCAACATTGTGCACCCTACAATGTTGTGGAAAGGCATGTGTGTGTGTGTGTGTGTGTGTAGAATGAATGTGTGTTTAAGGGTGTGTGTGAAAGTAACCAAGGAAATAATGGGCATTTGAACCAGGAACATCAGTGCAGAAATAACACGCCATTCCACACACCAGAGGGTGAATCAATTTCAGCGACATTCGATTCAAACCCATATCAGCTAGCGCCTGAACTTCAGCCCTCCACTCTGTCACCCCCCCCCCCCCCGCTCCATATGATGGATTGCCATCTCTGGCAGCCTCAGAGGGTCTCAAGGAGAAAGAGGAAGGTGGGTGGGGGAGGTCAGTCACAACAGGGACACATTCACTGGAGAGGAGTGCTGGGTTAAGGAATTATGGTTTGACACAGATCTGGGGTGGATAGGATAGGGCAAAGGGTTCTCCAGGGGTCAGAGGATCCAATCCTGGCTGGACTCAATGGCAAGCCACCCTCAGAATGCAGCAGTCTGCAGGGATTTCACTCAGGGTCACATTCTCCAATTAATATTATTATCACTCACTTGTCCCTTCGCCCACTTTGACAGCAAATAGAGTGGTATCAGACGCATCCCTCTATATGCTGGTAAATGTCACACCTCTGTAAAAATTAAACATAGACTTAAGAGTTGGAAAGCCCATGTGTTATCTAAACACAGCCTGAAGAGCAGATTAATAGACTGATAAAGATATCAGATATATTCTGGAAGATATTTTGATTATCATACAAATAAACCTGCTTACTTAAAACTGCAAGCTACACAGGGCTTGAATAAATCACAACCATAAGTCGATATTAAAACATAAATCAAAGTGCAATCCACCCATGAAAGCAGAAGCCTCGGAGCCTGTGTTTTAAGGCTGATCAATAATCAGCCTGCAGACAGATTTCAATAATTTACAGCTCAGTCTACATCCAAAACTGTCCAGGAGTAAAAGAAGCAGCAAGGTAGGTTTAACTGATAGAACGTTCTTGTCTGAAGGTGCTTACCTTTCACAACAATGCTGCCAAGCTTGTACAATTTTGGGACCTGATATTAATGCAAATATACATTTTTTTAAGCACTGCTGAGCGAGCACCCACAGTGTGAGGCATGCCTGAGGGGTGGAGGGAGCAAAGGAGAACGAGGACAGAGGAGGGAAAACACAAGCAGGCAGGAGAGACAAAGCAATAGCCCTGTATTGTCAGAGTGAAGAGGCCATCAATAACAGTGTCACTATGAAGAGAGAAAGAGGGAGAGTGTGAAGGAGCGAGAGTGTGTTGTATAAAAGAAACACCACAAAACCTGGTGCGACGGGTGCTTCATCTTGCCGGGCACTAATGGGCGTGAGAAGTGCCTGGCTCAGCAGTCCTTGCTTGACGGCTCACTTGTCTGCTGACGGGCCGCGGCATCCATGACGGAGCGCCACACACTTGTTTAATCCAGTTTATACACTCGAAGGTGACACAATGGTGGAAGTAGAGAGGTGAAGAGTGGGACTGATAAGGGATGAGAAACATTGTAAAAGGTCATCCAAAACTTGGATCTCATTTATTGCTCCATCTCGTCGCCACCTTCCTGCACCTCCTCACCCCACTTTCCATCTGTGTCGTCAGATCCTGCTGCACTACTCCGTTATTGCTGTCATTACTCAGCCGTGGAGTGCCACAATCTAGGTGTGCTGTAGTTCCCATCTTCAGCACTACACTCGCTTCCTTTGAAGGTAAGAAGGCAACACAGACCGTGGGGAGGTCAGAGCTGGGACACAAGGTCCGCTGAGGATAGTAAAAGTGCAGTCTCAGGACATATTGTGTGTTTGTGAATGTCTTCGTTTCTGTGTGTGACAGTGAAAGGTCAGCGAGCTGGTAGTGACTGCAGTGTATTCCTATGATTAATCTCCAAATTTCTGTTCTGTTTCTGCAGGCCAGTCTATTTCCATGGGAGTTGGGTTGTGGAGGGAAACTCCTCATTTACTTTGGCCATCTGTGCCTGATAAAATAAGAGAGCAATCTGCATGCTGCTGTATATTGCTGGCGAGAAGTGTGTGTGTGTGTGTGTGCATGTAGATGTCTGTGTGGACACCGTGTGAGTAAATCCCAATAGATAACAACACCTCTTTACAGAGGTCAGCAAATTCCAGCAGCACAGACACAGAGCTGACACATTTAATCAGGGGTTTTTCCACTCTCACAGTTTATCAGGGGAAGATGTTTCGCACACCCTCGCCTGCCCTCACCATCTCTCTTATCGCAGGACAACACTCTCACCTTTTCTGCATCTGTACTTTTACTCTGTCATATATCTATTTCTTTCTGCACTGCACTTGGCCACCTTCAGCAAGAAATATCAATAGCGCTGGGTGATTAATCAATAACAACAATTATTCTATTTTTTCTTGATAACAACTACAGCAAATGGGGTTGGTTCTCAACTGTAACAAGAAAGTGTTTTAAATCCACTACCAATCTGATTCTCTACTGGTCTCTTCTCCATGGCAACAGCGGCCGAGACTCATGCGTATTATTTAGATAGGATCATTGCATCATCTGGGAGAAAACCACGTGTCTTCGTTCAGTAACACAGAGGATGTCATTTAAAGAAAAAATTAAATGGAAATACAGAAAAACACATCCGGGACCAGAGGCGCTGCCCACTTCACAAATCTATAACGCTTTTTGTGCACCAGAACAGAGCCAATTGAAGGTGAAGAAAATCTAAGGATGCAATAACTGTTTTAGACTGTGTTCCACGCATCCACACCTACCACATAAACAAACAGACGGAGATGTACCGTGAGAGCAAAACATATTTAAATACAAATTAGAACGTGCTCAGTTTTTGAGACTGTGTTTTATTTCTTAACTGTAGCATGCATCATTAATGTGCCATAATGGTTGCATTGTTGCCGCTTCCTTAATTACCCTTCATTATTTCTCAAGGACTTCAGCGCAAATTAAACTTCAGCCTACTGGGGTTTATACGAGCATGAGGGCAGGTGTTTGTGTACACTTTGGTGCAAGTGTCTGTTGTTTGTGTGCACTTGTCACTCCATTCTCTCATTTCTGAAACAGAATAATGAGCCCAGATGAGCTTGTGAAAGCCTCGGCAGCACAGCTCAGCCTAACTCCCCACCTGGCCTGCTCCTCCTGGCCTGTCCCTTTATTAGCTTCCCCTCATGCTGGACACAGGAACAGCTTGGTACCCTCCTCCTCTCCTCACCACTCACACCTCTCCCAACTCTATTTTCCTGCTAATTACCTTGTTGTACGAGCACCAAATGCTACCTAACGATTCACTTAATTGCAGAAGTGGTACATTAGATGATATCAAAGGACCTTTTTAAAAAGTCATCCAATCCCATTCCAAGCGGCATTTAGAACCAACCCAAGACATCTGTTTCATTTCTGTGTCATTTGCATTTTTAAAGGTTGCAAACTGAACGAAACAGCAAGCGATACAGATCTGCAAATCAAGATTCTGTGTTTAAGTTCCTTTGCGAGGCCTCTCCCCCCCAGACGATTACACACATTTAATACGCTCACAAACACATACACACACACAAGAGGGCCTGAGTCACATTCGACACTCAATTAAAAGTGCAACTGTTCACCCTACTTGCTTGTATCTGGAGCACTACCTATGTGTGCTATCTATCCACCTGAAAAAAGAGGGTCTAATTAACATTTTCCTTGGCATCCTATCGCCCCAGGTGTGCCTTGTCACACTTACATATACATAGATATCCGCAGTGCTAGCAATTTATTCAGCAGCGGTAGCTGCACTAGCATTTCTGACACAGGCTTCACAATGATTTATGAACCTGCTCATTGACCTAGTTTATTCTGAAAAGAGAAAAGGGGGCACATCTCCTATATGCGGCATATCCATCCCATGGAGCTGGTCTGCAGTCAGTTCTGGAGAGCACGGGAGGAGGAATAAGATTACAAAGCAGATGCTCTCTAGGCAACACGTTTACAAGTTCTCCAACTTCTGAAGTACAAGACAGTGAACAACCGCCACCATGAAATATCTTTGCAAATGCAGAAAAGTGACGTCTAAGCATTATCCTCACACTCTGCACATGCACCAATGCAGTTCATGATCTTGTCCACCTTCTTGTGAACAATGTGTGTTCAACATCCAACACTAAAAGGAGACATTTTTGAAAGACTAAGCCCAAAAAGTCCACCCAATCTGGCCCACATTAATAATGCAGTGGCACCTCTCAGAGGCCTCTTCCTCCTCTTCCTCTCCACTCCACCTTTCCTCCTCAAACAGAGAGAGAGGGGAGTGCTGCCCAGCTTGATGTCCAGCATGCAGCAGTGCCACTCTGCTCAGTGGACACTGAGTTCAATCTGTTTCAGAGCTGCAATTCAATTATCTCTACAGGGTCCTGCTCAACCACTCGTGAACGGAAGGGGGGCAAAGGTGTGCTCAATATGAGGGAGGGAGAGAGGGAAGTAGAAGACGGGGGTGGGGAGAGACATATCATAAACACAAACCCAGTTCAACATGGATATAGATTTAAATGCTGCTTTTTCCTCGTGTGATTAGCTTTACAATCACTAAACGGATGTCAGGACCTGATAAAGCTAATCACTGCAGTTAAGCCAATGCAGAGGGATTTAGCACCCCACCCCCTTCTGCTCCCCCAGTTCCTCTGAGGACCTGGCAGAAAGAGAAAGCCGAGAAAAAGCCCAGGGCCCAAAATAAACCGGCATGGAGGGCTCTGCAAAATGGCCATCTCTCCTCTTTGCGATCTCCGATATCTTATTTCTGGGGAAAACAATAATGCACAAAGAAAATATGCTGCAGATGGTCATATCTTTATGTCGCTGAGGTCAATTTATATATAATTGATCATGACCTCTAGGGGAACATGAATATTTGATCTGGTAACTACATTTAAAAGACAGACTAATACAACTGTATATTTAAAAGAGACAGAGCATGAGAGAGAGAGCGAGAGAGGGAGTGCACTCAAACAATGAAAATAGCACTATGGCAAGACAACAGAGTGCTGCACTGGTTCTGTCCATTGTGGTGCCCTAGGCCAAACACTTATCTAGTTCAGACACCAATCCTGCAGATCAGCTTTAGGACATTCCTATGCAATATCCATTAGACTACTTGTCATTAAAGTTGCAACAAGTCATTAATGTCTTAATATAATACCCTACCTACATATTTCAAACTCCTTTCTTACTCCTCATCGCCTCCATTGTCTCTGAAGAGCCTCTGAGGGCTTTTGTCTGCTCATAATAAAATGATTTAGTTCAACGATATTCTACTTTAATAAAACCTAATTGCACTGTCACATCATAATCTAGAAACTGTCCCTGTTGAACTGCACTTGACCCACTATCACAACCATTTCCTACACTCACACACCATCTCGGTCAGGCCAGCACTGCTGTCATTCTCAAACTATGAGCGTCTCAGGTCGGGTCGGGTCGGGTCAGGTCAATAGTGTAGAGCCAATATCAGTTTATCTATAAATGGAATTGGAAAATCTGCTGTCACTTTTGACAGACAAGTAAATGTAGATCATTTTGTCATTTTGATTCATTAAACTTTGTTCTCGCTCCTTGTTGCTGTCCCTCTTGGTTAGCCCAATGCAACAGGGTGTGCACTACAAGGTATTTGTGCACGGTAAGTGGGAGAGAGAGAGAGAGAGAGCGAGAGTACTGAAAATAAAGGCTAAGAAACAGTATGAGAAGGGAAAAATAAAATAATCTGGAGACTTCATCAATTTTTCATGAATTTTCATTTAGACTGGGAGAGCCCTCTTACAGCAATCGATAGATCAAGCTGCTGTCACGCAGTTAGCACCTGGGGGCTGCTGGAAGGCCCTGAGGAAAGCAGGGGACTGGATCAGAGGCGGAGACCAACCCCCTCCTCTCAACACACAAAGTCCATTTCCCAAGGATCACAAACCAACTACCCATCCTACTACCACTGATCATTGTAATCACCTTAGAAATAACAGTTACGGGTCATTTTTATTATGTGGGAGATATTTTTTTCTGCTGCCTCTTTTGTACAAGACATTTAATTAGCAAAAGGTTTGCTTGTTTTATGTTTACCGAGGAGAATGAGAGCAGTGTTTGGCTAAATTGCTGATAGAAGTTAATTACAGCTACCTCTACATTGTGTCTCATGAACACAGCCCTTGTTTGAAACACAAGACTATGTAACTAAAAGTACAACCCATTAAAACATCATAAGGACATGGTGACTTTCCACTCCACCTTATGGGCAGCTTCCCATAGGAACCCCAGCTTGAGCCTGCTGGGGGGGAAGCTCATCTTCAAAGGTAATTTGATCCACAGTTCAGGTTCTGCCTGTCAGTGTCCACCAGCACAATCCAGGGAGCCTATGTCAAATGTCTATCAGGACTTTGATCTGGGCCTGACGTTCTACCCCCACCCACCCGTGAGAGACCCATGTCTGCCATGCCATCATGTGTCTCTCATATGGTTTGACAGTAGCTTTTTTTCCGACTCAAAAGGTCTGCAGACAACATCAATAGAACTCCCTTAAGGTAAAAATATATCAAATGTACCTCAGGTCCTTGGGTGAAAAACTCATTCTACACAACTAATTATCCCACCACACAATGACACACATTGTGAGACCGCAAAAGAGCCTAAAAGTCCCTTTCAGACCTACAGGACATTATTTCCGTGTTAGCAAATAGAGAACACTGAAGGCAAGATCAAATCAACTCTTAAAATAGTCTAATTACAGTTGCCTCAAATTAAAGATTGATTTGGTTATTGTTATTCCCTACAGTAAAGAGAATTTCATGTTCCATTATGTATGAAGAGGAAAAAAGATTGTATAGTGTTGACAGGAAATGTTCTAATATTATGTCTCAATTTTCTTGTGTAAATCCAGTCTTCCCATCGTCTGGAAGCAATGCAGCAAAGAGGAGAAATTTAGAAGAAAGGGGACACAGAGTCACGACTCACATGCTACTTCCAAAGATGCGTTACGGCTGACAGCTTCTCCCAGGTAGTTCCGGGCCACGCACACATACGCTCCCTCATCCGGTTTGCTCCGTCGTCCATGAACGATGCGAAGGAAGAATAGCGAGCCACTGGGCAGCAGCATGCGGTGAGAACGTGAGTCGTCTTTGTCCGTTTCCACCCGCTCTCCATCCTTGTACCACTCCACTGTCGGAGTTGGCCGCCCCTCTGCTTTACAGTTGAGAGTGGCGGGCTCCCCTTTGGAGACAATCAGGTCAGAGGGGTGCTCCACAATCCGGGGTGGGGAGTCCTCCTGGCGCAGACGGGATCCTGGAGGATAAATAAGAGAAGCAATTAATCATAGAAGAACAGCATAAAGACTTGTAGCTTCGTTTCAGTTCAATTTTAATAAAAAAATAAGAACTTATCAAATCAAAATCTTCATCAATTAACATAATAGCCAGCAGATACACCACTTTGAAATGAGGGAAAAGGTAGGGGTTAAATTATTAAACATAACCCATCTAGCAGGGGAAGGCCTCAGGATACCACAGAAGGAGCTACAGGATGTGGCTCAGGTGCTGTATTAAATCTATCAACAAACACTATGAAGAAAAATATTTGTTGCCAACATTTTTTCACAAAAACATGATGATGGAAAAATACTAAAACCAACTATGTGCTGTTGATTGCTATCAAGACGTGTATTTCAGATTTCATGGGGATTGCAAAAAAAGTATGGACATCTGGACAATTAAAGTATTTTATTTTTACTCTTACTTTATTCTGACGTTCTTTCTTACAACCCCACTTAAAACAAGACAATGCAAAATGCAGCAACAAAAAAGCTGGGAGAAATCACAAAAACAGCCAGCACTCAGCTAAAATGTGACAAACCTTTATCTACATTTTCATCTAAAAACTTTAAAAAAAGGTGCCAAGGACATACGAGTTATTTTTGTTAGCTTGCCGCTGCCTCTACCCTGACCTGGATAAGCGATGGAAAATAGATGGATGACTCTAATAGTTACCAAATCTTGTCTTGGGTTAGAAGCGTGAAAAAAAAAAAAAAAAAA
>JAVQJF010101506.1:0-23088 GCA_036023855.1 Gadopsis marmoratus | reverse complement strand
TGAGTATATATATACAGTAGCAATAAATGTGTAAGATGTGTTCTAAACATGAGGTACAAATGGGAAGCTATAGACAATGTACAGAATTTGGGATGCTATTTACATATTTCACAGATAATAATATATAGGTTGAGGTGCAATGGACATACCGTACTAATAGTCATAATATGGATGGGTATGGCATAATATACAAATTGTTGGGATGCTATAATATACATTCAGATTATAATATACAGATTATACAGGTTAAGGTGTAATGAGCATGAGTTATACTATATATACAGATTTAGGTAATATGAGCATGTTATGCAGATGGTGAGAGGCATATGTGTGTGTAACCAGTAGGAGTGATGAGGGGCGGTGGACTGACGAGTGTATATTGATGTATTGGGGCAGGAGGGGTCAACGAGTTCAGCAGGGAAACAGCTCTGGGGAAAAAACTGTTCCTCAGGCTGCTGGTCCTGGTCCAGAGGCTCCTGAAGCTGACGATTATAAGCAGAGTAGAACTGTATCAGGACTGGAGCACTGGTCCCTCCTGGTCCTATATGTTTTTCTGCTGCTTGACCCCTGCTGATGTGGAAGGTGATTGGATGCCTATGTCAATGAAGAAACCATCTCCCCGGCAAGGCAACACTTACATAGCCAGTATTTGTTGGCCCTGTTCCCCGGACAGGGCTGCAGCTCTGAGTGTCTTAAATTGTCAGTTGTGACAAACAACCAGAAGCAATGAGCTGTGGCTAAAGCCCAAATTATACTCTGCATCTGTGGGGCTAGCAGAGTCTGAAACAGACATACAGTAGATGTCGTGTGTACAGGACAGACCAAAATAGAGACAAGCACTGGTGTCATTTTTGACATTAATGATGGCTGCATGTCATGTAGCACTGAAGTGGACGGTTATATAAATGTTTTAAGTTACGCCCTGTGCTTTGCACTTGTTAAACTGCTGTTACACCTGTGTCAGCTTCACTCCCTCCCGCCGCCACTCTCAACATTCGTTTATTACTTCCTGCCTCTTATCTATATTTTATCAGTTTTATCAGCTATGATAACATTGTGCTTAACCAAAGTAATTGAGAGCTGGGAACATGGTGACATCAGTAAAACAAAGTCTGAACGGGCAAAAAGCACAAGCCGTCAGATGATCATGCACGTTCTTAACAAAGTCCCCAGGTGAGTCAGTCATTTTAAAGAAACAGGTGGAGTAAACAGTGAAATTATTAACTGTCCGTTGTCAACATCCATCACAGTTTACACTTACAGACCAACTACAGCGCTTACAGTAGCTGTTAGCACTCACCGTTGTCCTGCTGGTAAAATCTGAAAGCGGACGGTGGATTTCAGGCACAACATAATTATTTACTGGTGAATTTGAACATTTCTCGGCCTGTGGCTGGTAGATGTTCACATATTAAAAAGTTAATTTCCCATCCCATCTCACAGCTAATTTCTTTCCCCGTCTTGCAAATACCAAATTAAGACTCAAGTTGTACGTAAATGAAAATAAATAAAAGGACTAGAGTGGAGAACATATTTTTTTTTCTCTTTACTCCCCACCCTCAGCCTCGTGCGAACAATGAAACGGCAAACAGTGGCTCATGCTGTGTCATCACAGTACAGTTACAGTGTGCTACTATTGTCTTATTACACTGGATCCAGCTGAACTTTCTGAGGCTCAACAGCTGTTGTCTCTTCTGTAAGAGTCCAGCCTTTCCTGTGACCATTCAGCCTCTCAGCTGGGGTTACTATGGTAACCCTGCTAGCAAAGTGAAACTAGCATTCCTAGCGTTACTTCACCGTGTGTGTGAGTGAGCGAGCGAGCGAGCGATTGATCCCGATCTCACAAAGAGGACCAATACAGAACAGAGGAACATTCCTCTTGAGGGAAGTTCCCCTCTTGTTTTTGTTTTTGTGTTATTCCCTGTCTTCTTGTTGTCGTGTCATACGGCCGGCATCGTTATCAACTGAACAGCTCTCTGAGGATCACAATCACTCCCACGCTGTTGCACGCGTGTGTGCTTATCATCCTGCATTGTAGTGAAGCAATCCATTTCGGATGTTTGTTGTCAGGTCGACATTAAAATAATGGTTCCAATTAAGAAGTCGGGAGAAAGAGAGTGAGTGGATTATTGGTTAATTTAATTTGTGTGTGTGTGGCACAGTGACAGAAACAGCATGTATCTGTTTGACTCTGTGGTGGCATCAGCCATTTATTATGGTGTGGTCTTCTGGGGCAGCAGCATCTCGACTGCTGACAGGAAGAGACTGAACGAGCTGGCCAGCTCTGTGCGGGGATGCCCCCTCGATCCAGTAGAGGGGGTGACGGAGAGGAGAAGGATGGCTAAGCTATCGTCTCTGATGGAGAACACGTCCCACCCCATGCAGGGCTTTTTAACAACACTGAGCAGTGATAGCCTGCTTCACCCGCGGTGTGTGACGGAGTTATACCACAGGTCCTTCCTTCCTGCTGCGGTCAGACTTTACAATCTTACAACCAGCACTGCGCACCCTAGCCCACACACCCGGAACTGAGAACTGATAACTCACACAGTGTGTAATACCGATATTCATATGTGCGATAATGTAAATTCTGTAGTTTTTGTATATATGCACACACTTTTAGCTTGTATTTATATTTTGCATGCTATAATTATTTGCTACGTGTTGCTTTTTTTTTCACCTTTGCTGCTGTAACACTGCAATTTCCCCACTGAGGCACTAATAAAGGTTTATCTTAGCTTATCACTGCAATTGTGGCCACCAGGGGAACCCTGCTTTTGCTACATGTACTGTACACTACATGAATACTGCAGCCCCAAGAAAAATATCTTATTTTTCTCAGAGGGCATGAGGGATAATCTGGCCAACTCTTATGTGAGAGGCAGACGTAAACTCATATTTCTGAGACAGTACTGCTGCAGTTCCAAATGCATACACTGCTGTAACTCGATAGCATCTTAAGCTATTCTCATCAAATGATCATCTGTTGACAGGAGTGGCTGTTTAATTGGTTGTAAGATATAATGCTGCTTAATTGATTTGTGACTGTTAAGAGACAAAAATTATGATTCATATTTTTAATAAGGCACTCCTCAAATAAAAATGCCAAACATTTGCTGGTTCCAGTGGGAAGAGGTGCTGCTTATTTATCATAATAAAATAATAATGTCTCTATTTTATATGCTTCACAGTCAGAAAATCAAGCATTTTGAAGATGTCACCTTGAGGTCCAAATGTTACGGGTTTATTCCATTATTTTCTGACATAGTATAAACATTTAAGATAACCGACTGTCTTTATTCACATCAAAGCGGTACATATATAGTCATATGAAAACAGAAAAAAACACCATAACAACTTTTACAAGGCAGGAGAGTCAATGAAGACTCCAAATCCAGTTCTTCTAAAATATTGAACGTCATGTTGGCTTTCTTGCTGTTCACATCTTCAGTTCAGTTCGACAACTAAGGATGAAAGCTGGGTTCAGAATCTCGTGTGAAATTTACCCAGAAAGATCAGCAACATATTGCTAAAAGTCTAGTAACAGAAATATCACTTGAGAAACTGGGCTTCAGATCCAGCGTCTTGCTCCTGCTTGCTGTGTTGGAGAGAGTAATGGAGGATTACTGTGTGTGTTTCCCTCTTTAGCCGTATATTTATCCCCTTCACTCCTTTGTGTTTGTGTTTTATATCTCAGGGCAGAGTAGACTTGGACTGAATCCCATACTCTGTGAAGGAGCAGACAAATGACTGGTTTCACTGGTGGCATATAAAAGTCAACCTAATATTCACTATAAACTAATGCAAGGAGCAATAATACTTTTCTTGCTCTGTGAGCGAGTGGAAAACATGCCTTCTAGAATGCACTCTCTGTCTCACTGACACACACACAGTGACATACACTCCTCCATCCACACGCCACCTTTTACCCTCCGGTGGTACCCCACAGCGCCCCTGGGATCCCTTTGGATGCCAAGCACTAAGCATGGCCTTTCTGGGAAGTCATTGTTATGGTTATTTATAGGGCACAGTGGTGCTGGCAGAGGGGAGCAGGGGAAGAGGGGAATAAAATCTCCTCCTCTGTATTTATGTGGCCTGTGTGTGTGTGTGTGTGTGTGTGTGTGTGAAAGACGGTGAGAGGGTGAGAGACATTGTGGTTCTATATGCACCATAGGGTTTTGCCTGTGGCTCCGGCTCAAATTTATAAGTCATGTTTGGTACCAGAGTATTTTGGGAGCCTCCCCTGAGACCCCTGAGATAATATGTCTGACTTGTTCCATGATCCTTGTACTTCCCTTGTTATTCTTCCACCTCTCTCTCTGTCACACACACACACACACACACACACACACACACACACACGTCTCAAGTAATATGATGGACGTCTTCACATTATCCCCAGAGAAAAGACTGATGGTTTGTTTCTTTTGTAGCGCAAACCTTCTGTTCGTTGCCACAAAATTTTGTTGCAGAAGGTAGAAAATAAGTTAGTTTGATTTTCTTCTTCCCTTCTTCCCCAGCTGCCGTTCTTCATTTCTTTTCCCTTTCATTCTGTCCATTTCCTTCTGGGCTTTAATGTATTGGGTTGGTGTCTGCTGTGTGTCGGAGCAGCTCTTTCACTTGCGTCCATAAATCACGAGTCATTGTTAGCGTGAACTGCTGAGTCACACTTTGCTTCTGTTGACTTCCTGGCCTCAGTGTGTGCGTTTTTTTTTTATTTTTTAAACCTGCCTTAGGTTTTAAAGGTACCTATAAATTATCTTTGTTATTTCCCACTTTTCTGTCATGTAGGACACTACAGCAGACTCACACATTATTATGGGAATTGATGCTGTAACTATTTAATGTAACGATTTAATTCTAATTACAATGCTGTCCCCCTTAGCATGACACAAAGGTGTAGTTTAACCGCTAATGTTTCTGGTTTCTTATTGCGTAAATATTTTCATATTTCTTTATTTTCTTATCTCTAAGTCTTCAGTAATTTATGCTGGACATATATTATATACAGCATGTAGTTGTTTTGTTGCAAACTGCTAGCACAGCCTTGAAATGAAACATGTCTCGTTTCTTTCTTAAGGCAAGATAAAAATAGCAGAAAAAAATTGTAAAAGTCCATTGTTGCCTTAAATGAGTGTTTGTTTTTTACACAGGAAGGTTCAGACAGGACACATAGGGAAAGAAAGAGGCGTGCGACATGCAACAAAACTTTCCCAATGTGAAATCAAACCAGAGATGCAGATTTGTGATATGCATCTTATCCACCAGGCCTTCAGGACGCCACAATAGTAAACATAAAAAAAAGCATTAATTTAACTTTAAGGACAATGTGTAAGTTATTTAAACATTAACTGAAACATGTAATCTTGTGACACCTCTGTGATTAAAACCTGCTGTTTGACCTGGGTTCTTAAACACCGTAAATTGGACCGAACTTAATTAAAGCTTTAAGGCCTTACAAGGATTTTCAAGGTCAGTTTATCACAAAAAGGTTCATTCCAATTTCCTTTTATTCCAAACTGGGGGTGCATATTAAGACTCATTAACATTTTTTAATCACCTTTGAGATACTCTTTCTACCCAGCCTAGAGCATTAGATGACAACAGGAGATATGTCTTTTGCAGAAAAGTGTTCTTTTCTGTATCCTTAGTAGAATGTTGTTATATACAGTATAACTAATCACAGTATAACATCTGTGAGTGTGTGACGAAAGATAAATCTGAACACAGTGATGACTGACCTTCTTCTGTCTTCACAGGACATGAGGAAACATGTGATGATGACCCTCTTGGACACGGAGCAGTCATATGTGGAGTCACTGCGCAGTCTCATTCAGGTAACACACACACAGAGAGACACACCTAGACATACTCATACACACACACACACACACACACACACACACACACACACAGTGCAGATATTCTTACATCGCTGGTCTAATAGGTGAGTAACATTTGCTGAGGACATGACAACAACAAATGTAGGTAACAAAGGCGTTATATAATCCAAATTGCCATTCATCCTGTCAGCTAATCTGCTAACCCCATCACGTCTCACTGTCATCAGCATTATCTGCGCCCACACACACATGCTCGCTTGCTCTCTCTCTGTCTCTGTCTCTCTCTTTCTCTTTGCCTCTGTCCTATGTTAGACCTGTCTCTGTTCCAACAGCTAACTACTAACCTTTACCCCAGATCTTAGAGCGCGCTCTCTCTCTCTCTCTCTCTCTCTCTCTCTCTCACTCTCACTCCTCACCTTCCATACCTGTGATCACCCGGGTGTATAACCGTCACCATTCGCTGTATGTGGGTGAACAGTTTGTGTTCTTGCATACATCTGTGTGTCTTCGTGCATTTTATTATATGTGTGTGTGTGATTGCACATGCACGCTGACTTTTCGGTCCTTCTCCCTATGCATGTGTTTCTCTGTGTGTGGCCACAAAGTGAATAATCCTAGGCTGTGTTCCCATGGTGACACAGGGAAAGTAAGTGTTACCACGGTGACTGCAGATCCCTGAAGGAGGGTGTCAGATGTGGTTCAGCTGAGACAGCTCTACAGCAGCACTGTCCAAAGTTGAAATCTGACTCTTTGCAGGTTCTTTTTTGGGACAGTCGAGACAATTTCTGCTACACAGTTTAGTTAGCTGAGGTGGGATCAGATACCTGGTCTGACATAAAGAATTAATATAAGCTGTACTAATCAATGCTTTTATTATAACATTAGATCAAATGCCTACATATAGTATGTGAACGATGTCGCACATAGTGACAAATCCACACATACTGTCACCAAATCTGCAGTCCCCCCACAGCCATACGGAGCCATCTTTTAGCTCATTGTTTTACATTTACGGCCCAACTTCACTGTTTTACTTCACTCTCGCCACTCTCATAACATCATCTTCAGCCGCAGCAGGCAGCTGCACACTGACACGCTAGCTGGTGAACATAGCAGAGCATTTAGCAGCTAAAAGCCAGATATTTTTCTCAGGAGTTGGTGGAGATAGGGGATTAAACAGTTTGTATTCAATTAAGTAAAAAGAAGCCCAAATGGGCTTTTTTGGGGAGAAAGTGACAGGCAGAGCAATATACATCTTAGTTAGGCTGACACGTCTGAATTTCTTTGTCCACTGATGAAGACTGTAAAGACCGCATAGAGTTGGTTTAGACTTGCTCTATATTAACAAGTGCTATGAGATAACTCTGTTATGATATAGCGCTATATAAATAAAATTGAATTCAATTCAATTGTAAATTTGGTTTGAAATATCCAGAAGAATGTATGTTGGTTCCAGGAATAATTAGCCATTTGTTCAATTTATATTAATGCTATTTCAGTCAATTCCATAAATGGTCATAAACAATCTCATTGCTAGAAATGTGTCAAACACCGTTGCATCACTGCTGGATGACATTTGTAGCTAACCCCTCGTGCACATTTTAATGATTTGAAATGGTCAGTAATAAACTGGTTGTCTTGTCCCCTCAGGGCTACATGCGTCCTCTCAAACAGCCGGACAGCGGCTCCATTGTGGATCCTCTGCTGGTGGACGAGATGTTTTTCCAGATCCCAGAGATCCTAGAGCACCACGAGCACTTCCTGGAGCAAGTCGCCGGCTGCGTCAGCCAATGGCACGATAGGCAGACCGTGGGACACATCCTCATCCAATCAGTAAGTAGAGATGACAATGCATGACATCCTGCTACATTTTTTATTGATTTAAAAAATAGAAGTCACGTGTGTCATACTTCTCCAGGAGAAATCTAAGCGGATTTCTCTAATCCTATACCCCCCAACCTAGATGGGAACCAGGTTTCTCATTTACACAATTTTTAAGAAAACAGCAAAGCCAACTGTAGCCAAGTTACTTACTTCTTTGTGCTGTAGGAATGTATTCATGTGCATATGTTAGCACTGTTAGTGTGAAAGTGTGAATAATAGCATTTGTCTTGAAAACAATAAGGCTGTGGAGTGTGAAAGACATTAAAAATATTAAATTGCAATTTTATTATAAAACATAGGTTTATTTACAAAACCTTTTTTTTTTTTAAAACTTGAACGTTTGTGGTCTAGCAGTAAAGCTGTGCAGACATGACATATAAAATGCATTTAACTGTAGACCAGCGCTTGAATGAATAGTAGACCAGGCGGACTGAAGGGAAGCTGTTTTATAAAGAGATAGTCTATAGTTGGCAACGCTAGTTTAATATTTTGTTTTCCCGGTGACCTCCTGATGACCTTTTTAAAATTTCCCATGACCCAAGGGTGGCTCTCACCATAGACTTTGAAAAACAGCACTCTAAAACATCTGTGTTGGGCTAAATGTCTGGGATCAGTCTTCTTCTTGTCCGGGCTACTTTTACACAGGCTTTGAACAAACGTAAAGTTAGAAAAGAAGCACAGCTTCCAATTTTTTAATAGACAGACCAAAATGAAGTGTGGCTATAGGCTTTGTTTTTCATTGAGTTGCTATGTTAATGCTATTGTTATCGCTCTCAGCACCTCACAGCTTGAGTGAAACTGTTTCACAAACTGTCACACAAAGACAATGTGAAATTAAGGAAGCCACTAACTGAATTATAAGCAGATGAAGCAAATTGAAGAAAATACATTTATTACTGCACTTCATACCTCCTGAGATACATTCACTTATTCATTATATGTGAACTGTGTTATTTGTTGCTATGGGTGGGTTTTCCTCTACGGAGAAAGATAGAATATAGAAAAACATAATTTGCCATAAGTTGCCAGTAAAAAAGCGAGACTAGAGGGGTTTTTTTCTGTTTAGTTGGAGCTGTTGCAGATCCTCCACACTGCTCAGACTGAGCCTCCCTCCCCCTACTTCCACCACTTCCCATCCCCCGCACATCCTCCTCCCTGCAGCTATTAAAGCTGCGGCAGCTGCAGTGTTGTCCAGGCCTCGTTGGCGCAGTAGGCAGCGCGTCAGTCTCATAATCTGAAGGTCGTGAGTTCGAGCCTCACACGGGGCACGTTCTTTTGTTCACATTTTGCTGGGTCTTTGCTGCATGGTTTGTGCAAAGTGTCTGTCTTCCTGTGTTGATCTCAGATTTGTTTCACAAGCAGCAGTAAATCTGTAAATGTGTTATCGCTACAACACAGTATGTATGCATCAATCAGCCATAACATTATGACCCCATAGGCAACAAACTGCGATGCTCTGTGTGTTCTGACACCTTTTCTATCAGAACCAGCATTCACTTTATCAGCAGTTTGAGCTACAGAAGCTCTTCTGTTGTGTAACAATATAATCAATGTTCTTCACTTTACCTGTGTGTGTCATAAAGGTATGGCTGATCGGTGTGTATAGACTGCTTAAACATGGACAACAGAATGATTAATCTCTTTCTGCTTTCTCTGTACTCTGTTATGACAAATGGTTTCAAGACCGACAGATTCCTGGTGAAAGGCAATGAAGGTTTAAGGTTTATTTTAGTCATCCACAAAATTCTGGTACTTACAGTGCTCCCATCCTAATCAACACTGATTACGGAACATAGGAACTAAATATATAGAAAATTAAACCATAAATAAAAGCATTATTAACAAAACTATAATCCACAACTAAAATGCTTTAACAATGGGTGGGGTAGGGCAGTGCTGGACTGGCCATCTGGCACACCGGGCAAATGCCAGATGGGCTGAACATGCTTTTGGGCCAACTCAACTGGCCTTTATTATTTATTTTTCTCTGACCGGCCCATCATGAAACAGGTAGATGATCGGCCCATTGGTTTAGTTCTTAATTGACAGTGGGCTGGCCCAATCACATCTTTAAAACCCCTCCCTCCCATTATAGTTCATTGTGCATTTAAGGGGGGGACGGCGAACGAAAGATATATATTACATATTACAACATATGTTGTCAAAATTAACCTTGTTCATATACAGTACAGTATATTTTACATACTGTACTGTATATGAACAAGGTTAATTTTAACCAGGTTAAAGTTCCACAAAAATCATTTACATATAACGAGTCTGTTTTTACATATATGTGTGTGTATATATATATATACATATATATATTCCTACATACATTGACTCTCTCTTTATTTTACTATCAGGGTTGTGGTTTAAACTATGGGCAGTGCATAACTTCACCTATTTCTACCTGGCTTGTTTTTCTTCAGTCAAAATGTTTTCCATCAGATGAATTATTGTCAGATGATTGTGTGCACATAAAATCTTAAATGTCCTCTTTTTCTTCTTTTTCTCCAGTTCTCCAAAGAGACTCTAGCTAATATGTACTCAGCATACATTGACAACTTTCTCAACGCCAAAGATGCTGTGAGGATCGCCAAGGAGGCCAAGCCGGCGTTTCACAAGTTTCTGGAGGTGAGTGTTGGGCCGAGTCACAGGATGTCCTGTTTTGTCCGAGCTGCTGCTCCTTATCTGTTTGGAAAACTGGAAACCAGGCTAGAAAATTGTAGTAATGAATATTAATAAATGAAGAAATTAAATATCCTAAGAGGAGTTTGACCACTTAGTAACCAATGTTTTTGACTGGAAAATGCTGAAAAGTGCTTTGTTGCCTCTACCGATCAGTTTGTTTATATGTGTGTGTGTGTGCTTCCTGTCTCGTTCCTCCTGTTTGTCCATGCTGACGTGATTGAAATTTGCTCTACACTTTACAGGACTTCAGGATCAGTCTTTTTCAACAACTAAATTAAGAATTGTGTGTTTAGTTCTGAATGGTTCAGAAAAAGATATAATATGCGATTGTACAATGGAAATAAATCTACCTTTTAGTGAGTTCAGGCAAAATGTTTTGACGTATGGGCTGACACCTGAAATCTGATCCTAAAATCATGTTTTTCCTTTAATATTCTCGTTTCTAAATCCGGTGGCATCAAATGTCATGCGTGGGGAGCATCTTTTCCTCCCCTGCTCAGGAGACCTGGAGGATGTAAATGTTTTTACAATGCCAGTAAAAATAGTTTTTCATCTCGTCATTCGCTCCTTTTTCTGGAACTGTAAGATGTTCTACAAACCACCTCTTTAAATCAATTCAAGCAGATAATTTCACTTAAAAGCCCAGGGATATCTTAGCGACATGTTCAGTTACATTTGGTAGACCACTGTTGTACACTTGCATACTGTGGTGTCCCACCAGAAATAAATTTATGGGAAAAACAGCACAAGTTGGCTGCACAGACAAGAGCTCAGATGAAAAAATTTAATCAGCCACCACAAAAATCTGTCATGTCCTCCTGTCTTGTCTTCAGTTTTCAGCCACAGAGCGCTTCATGCCAGGTTTTTTTTACAGTGGAACCACTTCGCCATCTTGCGGTGTAGACCTGAAGTGCAACACTGACCCGTTTTTATAGTTGTGATATCACGTTGTTACTTTGGGCTTACTTACTTTATCTTGAGCCTCAATTATTTTCTCACCCTCTCTTATGTCCATGCTCCGTCTCCGTCCTCCTCTTTCCTTCACTCTAACAGCAAAACATGCGTGAGAACAAGGAGAAACAAGCTCTGGGCGATCTGATGATTAAACCAGTCCAGAGGATTCCTCGATATGAGCTGCTGGTTAAGGTGAATTGTCTCAAAATCTAACTTTCTGTATACTGTATGTAGCCCTACCCTGTTTTTAGGGACAAGAAGCTCATGTAAAGGGAGATGATTATGTATTTGTGTTTGCCTTGTGTATTCAAGGACCTGCTCAAGCACACCCCAGAGGATCACCCGGACCACCCATACTTACTGGATGCCCAGAGGGACATCAAGCGATTGGCCGAGAAGATCAATAAGGGCCGCCGCTCCGCCGAGGAGGCAGAGAGGGAGGCCAGAGTCATCCAGGAGATCGAGGCGCACATAGAGGGAGTTGAACATGTGAGCTATTTATTCCTTATAGACGATAATTGCATAAAGACAAACCTCTGTTTACAGCTGATGTTTTGCCTATTTAACTGTTAACTGCAGGGCTGCGTTCACTGTCGATGAATCTGGCCATTATTTTCTTGATTAATCGATTCATTTTTTTATCATAAAACTTAAGAAAATAGTAAAACAAAAAACCCATCAATATACTATAACACCCAATATTATCAGACTGCTTGTTTGGTCCCTCTTACACTTTAAAACTAGTTAGCGACCCACAAAAACTTGCATCTGTCTTTCCCAGTGCTTATGGATTTTGTGAAGCTATTTGATTCCATCTTAAAAGAGTGAGATGGCAACAGTGTAAAGTTCCTTCTGTGGTAGGAAGAGATGGTCACTCGTCTCCGTAAATTATTCATGTGTGTGTGTTTATGTTAGATCCTGAACCCCCAGAGGAAGTTCCTGAGACAGGAAATGGTCATGGAGGCGGTAAGAAGTCTTTTCTGAACTGACTGCAAATGATCAAAGCAAACTGTATTATCATAGTATAATATAATACTTTATTGATGATGAAGTTATTTTTATTTTCTGAGCTTCCTTTCTCCTTTCTCTCTCTGCAGAAGACAGTGGGTGGGAAGAAAGACCGTTCTCTGTTCCTCTTCAGTGATCTGATCATCTGCACCACCCTCAAGAGGAAGTCTGGCTCATTAAGACGCAGCTCCATGAGCCTGTACGCAATAATCAGCAATAAACACAGGCACACACAAACATAAAACCACTGACAGAGGGTGAAAGACACACTGCCCCCTGGTGTTGAACAACAGATATCCAGACACTGTTTGACAAGATTTGTGGTAATATTTACCTTTTTGTCTGCATCACACTTCTCTTTTTGCCTCACTCTTTCTGCCTCTTCCTCTGCTGCTGTCTCACTCTCAGATACTCTGCTGCCAGTATGATCGATACTTCCAGTAAATACAAGTTCCTGTGGAAGCTTCCGCTGGAGGACGTGGAGGTGGTGAAAAGTAAGGCTCCATCTTCAGATCACATACTGCTAGTGGCATGAAACACACAGGAAATCCTGTCATTAACTATCTTGTCTTCATATGACTCTACTGCCAATTAGTGAAATGAGTAGCATTTGTTTTCTCATTATTTTACCAACATAAATGTATTTCAAAATTATAATCAAAATCATCGGTGAAGACACTGAACAGGAATGTAGCTCATCAGATATGATCTATCAGTCAGCCTCACTGTTGCCGGAAGTTCAGTTTTTTGATTGAAAGTCTCTGCATCAGGCTCCACTCAGGCAACAAACAAGGAGAGCATCCAGAAGATGATTAGTCGATTAGACGAAGATCTCAGCACTCTGGGTCAGATCAGCAAACTGTCTGAAACCCTCAGCTTCCCACACCAGGTACTGTGGACCAACACACACACACACACACACACACACACACACACAAACAAACAGCAGCCACATGTTTTACTGTCTCCTTGATTTAAACACAATGAGAAAATGTTCAATTACTTTATTTATTATGGACTTTTGAGCTTTCTTGTTTGTCTTCTGTCTTCTGAGGCAAAACATCGAATGGTCTTTTTTTTGTCGTTTCCATCCCTCTCAGTCCCTTGACGAGGTAATAAAGGATCTGATGGCGTCCGTGCACAGGGAGCTGTCAGAGAAGCAGTCTCTGGCCTTCAGCATGACCTTCCTGCCCACAAAGCTGGAGTTCACTACGGCCTCCGCCGAGAGCAACTTCGTCTTCGAGTTTACCTCGCCTGACATTCGTTCCAACTTTGAACAGGCCTTTGAAGAAGCCAAGAAGAAGCTAGGTCAGTGAAAAAAGCTTTCTAGTGAGACAACACATCCTTTACTGGACTGCAGCCTGTTAGGTACAGTAGAAAAACACAGCAGGAGCAGCATGTGGATGCAGTTTTCTTAGACAAAAATGTGTTTAATTAGAATTTTAACGCTATGTTATTATTTATCCTTAATGATTCTGATTGATTCATTAGGCCTAGATCTGCTTTATTTAAGTGGTCTAATGTGTCATTGTTTTCAGCAATGAATAAGGATCAGTGGGACCCAGAGTTTTTGAAGGCCATTCCTATTATGAAGACACGTAGTGGTATGCAGGTGAGAGCAGCAGGGACTATGTACTGTATAATCTGTGTGTGTGTCTGTATATATATTGTGTGTGTATTTGTGTGTGTGTATATATATGAAGATAAAAGTCATGATTTATGTCAGTCAGTTACATCAGTTGAGTTCTTACCTGTACTCAAGCTGTGTTTAAAGACGCATCATCTCCACTCACGCATCGTTGTTTGTCTTCAGTTTTCGTGCGCCTCTCCCAGCCACAGCTGTCCTGACAGTGGCTGTGAGGTGTGGGTGTGCAACAGTGATGGATACGTGGGGCAGGTGAGAAAATACTGTAAATGTATGCGTCATTTACTAACCAGAAAAATCAACAAACATTCACGAAATGACAGAGTCGGTCCCAATTGTAGAACGCGTGCTTTCTGGTGGAGAATTTTGCAAACAGTTGGACTGATGTGGTGATGATGTTTCCCGTCCAGGTGTGTCTGTTGAACATCAAAGATGAGCCGACTGTGGAGGCCTGCATTGCTGTCTGCTCGGCGAGGATCATCTGTATTGCTGCTGTACCAGGACTCAAGGGAAGGTCAGTACACACACACACACACACATGAACTCACAGATACAGAAGTAAACCTGCAGTTACAACTCATTCTCCCCTCCCTTGTGCTATCAGTGTCACATCTGGTCTTAAAAGATGAATGATTATGTTAACAGTGTTAATGATTTTCAAACTAGAAGTCATTGCACAGCATTCATTTAGACTATACAGTACAAGTGGTTTCCTCTGGAAATATGAGCTTTGAGGGAGGAAAAAGACTTTGGTCCTTAATAGGTGAAGAAAGACGTCTTTTGGTTATCTGTCAATAGCCCTATTTCAAAGCAGACATTTTGACTTGTCATAGCAGGTGAAACAAATTTAGTTACCGGTGGCTCAGGTCCATCAAGTGACCCAGTAAGCCAATGTCATCTGAGGTCATTAAAAGCACCGATACTAAGAATGTAATGTAATTCTCAAACTCAAACTCAAACATCACTTCCTACGCAGATACATAGTTGTACCTGACTGCTTCATGGACTCTATTGCTGTCTTCATCTATATTCTGTGCCATTAACCAATCACTCTTCGCCTCTTAGGGAGCGTGGATCAGAGGCCGCCCTCGCCGCCATCTCCGGAGCCCCCGGCCACGCCCAGCAGCAGCTCCATATATCTATCTCTCACTCATCTCTGGAGCTGACAGAGCAGCCTACAGGTTGGTCTATAAAGGTTTTACAACATGATAAACTAGGTTGTAAACTGTAAGCTGCTACACAAGTACGGTTTAGTATAATTCTGTCCTACACTAATATTAGCCGTTATGAATTACATTGACTTGTATCTTACTTGTATGTACTGCAGCTATATACATATGTAGGCTGATCAGCTGATTGTTTCCAGGACATGGGGCAGAGCTTGTTCCTTTTGACAGTGATGACACTGATGATGAGGATTCACCCAGCCCTTCCTCCACTCTACAGAGTCAGGCCAGTCACTCCACCATATCATCCAGCTATGGCAGTGAGTAAAATCATACACTCACATACACTCCAGTCACACACACACTTCCACACTTTATATACGTATTCTCTCTCTCATTCCCCCTTCTTAAGATGACGAGGGTCCAGGCTCCAAGGACATGGCTACAGAGACCACCAGCAGTGAGGAGGAGCAGGAGTTCCCGGTGGCGAGCTCCTACGGAGCTCCGGGGATGTTAGTGGTTGGCGGAGGAGGTCGTGCCCACACAGAGAGCCCCATGGACGGCCGCGCCATGCGCCGCTCCTCCCGGGGCTCGTTCACCAGGGCGAGTCTGGAGGACCTGCTCAGTATTGACCCGGAGGCCTACCAGAGCTCAGTGTGGCTGGGCACTGAGGACGGATGGTGTGTGATGCGTGCACACATACACACACACACACACACACAGGCACACAGGCAGAGACACTCCATAAACCTTCGGTGCAAATTAAAACTTAAAAATGAACAAAAGTTGAGTTATGAGCCTTTCAAAGAGTTGTATGAACCAGTGGCTTATTTCCATATGAACAAAACAGCAAATGAACTATTTAGCTTCCTTGCTTGTTGGAGCTTGTTTCATCACCTAATTACCTAATTTCCTATAATGCTTCTGTTTTTGTTAGCATCCACGTGTACCAGTCGTCGGACAACATCCGTAACCGTAAAAACAGCATGAAGATGCAACACTCAGCTTCCATCCTCTGTATACTGTGAGTTGCCTTCTTGGTCACTACTTTGCCTTTACAAACAAAAAACAATACGGGTATTTATGCTGTGTTAGACAATTAATGGTGTTGGGTGATTGGGAAGTTGGGAGGAAAAAGGGACGGGAAGGCATTTGATGCCGCTGGGTTCGAATGTGTTCGGTCAGGTTTGCCGCCTGTCTCAGGGTTCCTGTTTCTGCTATCTGTACATTTTCCTGTGGAGCAAACATGAAGATTTTGGCAAAAAATATATCCTTGTATTATTGATATTATGTCATTCCTTGTCTGCTTTCCTGGTAAATTATTATTTTCTTCTTTCTTTGCTTCCTAAAGGTATTTGGACAACAAAGTGTTTGTGTCTTTGGCCAATGGAGAGGTGATTGTCTATCAGAGAGAAGCGGGTAAGCTGGGAGTGTGGTTTAGTTTTAGTAGCAGCTGAAGTATACAGTGATTTAGTTCAAATTGCTGCTACCATAGAGCCATGCGAGTCTGCACCTATTTCCATTACCTACATCAAAAATAATACCGCCTGCTTCAACACACATTGTTTATTGTGCAGATATGGTAATGGGTGGCTTTACTTGAAAACCACTTTTGTAACATAGTTATTCAAATTATGTTTCCTTTGTATTTTCTCTTATATTCCCCCGTTAATCTCAATCTGCAGGTAGTTTCTGGGACCCTCAGTCTTCCCAGACGTTAGTTCTGGGCACGCCCAGTAGCCCCATCACCAAAATGGTTCCTGTGGGAGGAAAGCTTTGGTGTGGCTCGCAGAACAGAGTCCTTATTATCAACACAACTACACTGGTACAAGAGGTAGGTCGGAAGGATGGATGGATGGATGATGCATGTACAGGTGAATAAATGACGAGGCAGTCGGACCGATCAGTGTGTGTAACGCTTCTTCACTCCATGTCAGCACTGGTTCCAGGTGGGCACAGACAGCAGTCGATGTGTGACCTGCATGGTGGCGTACGGTCAGGGTGTGTGGTTGGCGTTGCAGGGCAGCGCGCAGGTCAAACTGTACCACGCTCAGACCTTGGAGAGTCTGACAGAGGTGGACGTGGCGCCTGCGGTGCATAAGATGCTTGCAGGTAAACACATATAGAGAACAGTAGCACACAGATTTTAGAGTGATAGAAATATGTGTGCATACTATATTATTTTTTTCTGGACATCCTTTTTTCCTGTCCTCTGTTCTTTCTAAACTTGAATCTCCACTTCTCTAATGCGCGCTCTCTCTCTCTCTCCCCTCTTCCCACTGTCCTCTCCCCGCTTCCTGTCCTCTCTCACTTTTACTCCTCCCTTTGTCCTCACCACCGTTCCTCCCCTGACCTCCATCCCATTCTCTTTTCTTTCGCTCCGCTCAGGTGCCGATGCGATCATCAGACAGCACAAGGCCGCCTGTCTGAGGATCACAGCATTGCTGGCCTGTAAGGATCTGCTGTGGATCGGCACCAGTGCAGGTAAAACGCACACGTTTTAGTCGACGAAATCCAAAATACATTAACCTCATGAGGAAACAGATTTGAACTGTGGGCAGTGATTCGAAGGACAGGAAACAAGCTAAAAGTACATTCACATGCAAACAGGATTACAAAAGGCATATTGCTTAAAAATTTGTAATTTTACATAATTAAATCTTTTATATATTTTCTTCTTGGTAGCAAAAGTGAACTTTGCCTATGACGCTTAAAAGGACATTTTTAGAAATTGTAGCATTTTATCATTATTCATTGGATTAAAAAAAAAAAGAAAATAATTAAAAAGCACATTTTAAACTAGTGTTCTCATACAGGGGTGGTCCTTACGCTGGCGATCCCAGCAGTGAGTTCAGGAACCGGGGCTGGGACGGTGAAATCTCCCCTGGCGCCCATGGGCTCGGCTCACGGACACACGGGACACGTTCGGTTCCTGACATCCATCGAACTACCAGAAGGGTTTGACATGAACTTCCCTCCTACGACAACGTCCACAGGTACTTACTTTGTTTTGTGTGCACTCTCCTCCAACTAACAACTGAATTCGATCAACTTTTATCCTCACTTGGGCCTTCCCTCGACCTTTGACCCCTCCTCTCTGTTTCCAAGGCAACCATTCCCAGAGTGGCAGCACAGTTGACGGGAACCTCCAAAGGCGTGACTCCGCGCGTCGCCGAGCCTCTGCCCACATCCCTATAAAAACCAACCATCTAGTGATTTCTGGCGGCGATGGCTATGAGGACTTCAGACTGACCAACAGCAGTGAAACAGTCGGACGGGACGACAGTACCAACCATCTTTTGCTTTGGAGGGTTTGAGACAATCGACCCGGGTTTGAACAACCCGTCCCAACCTCCCTCTAGATGAGAATGGCGCACAAGCTCCTGTCCTTTCCCCCGTCGGGCTCCTCACTTTTTGGTGTTGTTGTTTTGGTCCTCTGCTCGGTACACCGGTCTCTATGTGCATAATGCAGCTGTCAACTCCCTCCTGGACTTACCTAATGAATATGATCACTTCAGACCCAGTTTATCTTGTGTTAATGTTTCCGATGGTGTGCGTTGTTCCTCACTGAGTGGTGTCTGTGCGCGTGTGTATTTCCGTTTTATGGCATCTGCGAGAATTGTCTAGAAAAGCGTCTTTAAACTCAAGCCTTTAGGCGACGAAGAGGGGAAAAATGAAACTTTCACCCGTGGATGTATGTTTAGACAAGTGAAGAAAAGAAAGACAGAAGAGGACTTTGACTCTGCACAATGCCAATGCACAGAAAGTTGAAAGAGAACATTTAACTGAGACATAAGTGAAGCATGTAGTTTTTTGGCAACCTTTTTTGACAATTTCTCTGTTTGTTTTTTGGACATGGACATCAACTCTTTACCGTATCATCAATTCATATTAGCCTGAAATGCAGACACAAGAGCTCCTCATGATCAGATGTGAATTGTCATGTTAAAATATATGAACATCTATGAGTGGGAATTAAGTAACATGCCATCACAGGCTGTAGTCTGATGGATATTTGTGTAGATTTCTGCAGCTCGAGTTCAAGCCTGACAGAGAAGTTCAGGCGATGCCAGCGATCTTTTAAAGGAGTGCTTAAACCTGATTGGACAATTGAACAGCCCCTAATGGCAAATCTGAGATCAGATATGTCTGCTAGGTGTGTAATAAAATCTACTCCACGATTCATCGCTTATAAATGTGATCCTGCAAAAATCATCTTTTCTCCTGTGGAGGGAGAAAACAAGAGCATGACTTTAAATGCAAGACGTGGTAAAGGTATCTGCCAACACAGCACACAGTCGCACACATTAATGCACAGCCTTCACTCACTGAATCTGAAGACATTGGGGAAAAACATAAATGTGTGTTTTTCCATGATAATCACATTGTTACTGATTTTCTTATGTAATTTTTGCTGCCAGTTTAAGATGACGTGAGCGTGGATGATGCCCACTACTGGAGTTGAGGAGAAAAGAAGTGCATTGGAGAAATTCCTCCTTAACATGACTATGCCAAAACCATGTGTGTGTTACCGTGTTGACACTGAGGGACCTGAAAAGATTTCTTTTGCCATGACATTTCAGTTTGTAGAGCGGAAATCAGGAGCAAATGTTGCTGAGTTCTCTAGCACACTCTTTGACGATGACGCTAGGCTGTGGTAACAGGTAACGATAGTTATGTACAGTATTTATGGTTTTGATTTTTAGCGCCTTCTTTTACAGCATTTAATTTATAGAAGATGTAGCTTTCACTTTTTTCTTTTTGAGTTGAAGAACAAGGAGGCCCTGGCTTGATTAGCGATATAGATAAATGGACGTAGTCAGACAGGTATACACAGAGGCATGTAACGATACAGTCCACTCATGGTTCGAAATTATTCCCAATACAGGGCTCATGTTTTTTATTTGTATGGCTCCAGAAATGCAGTGAAACAGATCCAGAAACGAGAGGGTTTGGAAATATTTTTGATTTTCTCTTGTTCTCGACCCCTCTATTGGCTGTTTGTGGCCAAACAGACCCAGACTGCAAACTGACTCAGCTGTGAAATCGATCCCAAAATTCACTTGTACCCGAACTCAGCTCCATCCTTACCTTGAACCGACAGAAAACACAGTCATTCTTTTGCCTGAGATTTGCTTAATATTTCAGTTATTTTTCAGCACATTGTGGATTTTTTTTTTTTTACAGGGAAAATAGCAGCTAAGATGTACTGTTGCACACTGATTTCTGTATTGATTGTTGGAGACGCACAACATCTGCAGAAGTAGGTCAGGAGGACAAATGCTGAGCACCTGCAAGTTCCTCCAGACGGCTAAATGTTAAGCCATTAAACACACACACATACACAGAGTGGAAAGTCGCCTCTCTCTTGTCCGACAGCAGATGTCTGTGGAAGTGATGGGTGACTCTGACTTGTCCTTTCACACACGTTCGCCTCAGGCTTTGGGGTTAAGTGGTGATTGTCTTGGATCCCTCCAAGCGTAGAAAACCTCATTGCACTTTGCCGGCCATCTGGGCACTTCACCTCAGCTTTCCCACTTCCCAAACACATTAACTTATCTCTCCCACTGTGACAGCGGCTGACAGTTAAGAGGATTGGTGGGATGTTGTGATAGCTGCTAACTTGCTAGTGAGCTGCGGTGCGTGTGCATCCTCCACAAGTGCTCTGTCATTGAGTTGAAAAGTACAAAAAGGAGCTTGTTTGTGCTTTTCTGCCCACAGTCGAGGCAAAAAATTCCAGCTAAGGTAAACTAAGGTACCGCACTGCTGGCTGTAGCTTCAAATTTAACAAGCAGACATGAGAGCGGTGTTAATCTTCTCATGTAACTCGAAGCATAGACGTGCTTAAGATTGTGTTCAGTTATTCCTTTTAATGTCCTCTTAACGTTGAGGTAGCAAATGTGTTCTCAGTGCCAAGAGCTGCCACGTTGCCCATGAAAATAAATGCTGTATATCTATGCTGGCTGTAGAGCAAAGGAGAGCTCCCTGCAGAACGGGGCGTATCTTCTGTGAAATGTGAGAAATGGAGGGTGTTTAGAGGAAACATCAGTGTGCTCTCTCTGCTGCTACCAGCGCTTTAGGAGCGGCGTTTCCAAAACTGTGAGTTGGGCAGCAAACAAGGGCCACGTCCAAGAGTCAGAAGTTAGTAAATCTTCTTTGAAAAATCAGAAAAATATTTGCCTTTAGGTTTTTGAACCGCTCACTCATTTCGCAGACGTGACGTAAAACCTGACGCTGATTTGACCAGGATTGCGAGAAATTAAGCAACGCTGCGTGCCCGTTAAAGAAACACAAGATTTACACTTAATTTTCACATCATCACATCAAACTTACCATTTCATTATTGTAACTTGTAAGTAACCTGCTCATGCCCGTATGTGAAAGAAGTCTTTATCGTTGTAAATATCGGTATGTATTGCCTTTTTTTTCTGTAAATAGTGCACCCAAGGTCCACAATTGTTGATATGAATCTAATGGCATATTTTTATATATTTGTGTAAGGTTTTTTTTTTCTGTTTGTATTTGTATTATTTTCCCCTTCCTCTGGCATGCGCTGTCAGTGATGTTTAAATTATGACTGTCACAGATCTTTCCAAAAGAAGACAAGCTGGCCTCTGTTGTTGGCAGGGTGACTGAAAGAAAGCGTTTTGGCACTGATGTTTTCACTGGTAGCCATGTTAGCTCCGAAAGGTATGTTTGCCTTGTTACAGACGTCTGCAGGAAGGAAAACACCTGGTCGTAACTCTGTTCATCTCTGGCTCTGGTTGACATCATGCAGTTGTCATGGATACAGTCTATCAGAGTTACTTCCTGTATGTAGCTGTTCCTGTTTTGTCACTGTGGGTTTCTCTTTGTAATTAAATCAGTTCACTGGTGCCTGGTTGTGTCTGTTCTTTCTTCAGCTGGTGAGGTGTGGGTTTCTTAAAACCTACCAAAATACGTTTACCTGCACATTAGTGTCTGGTTTTCATCATATTTTCAATCAACGTAACCTGAACACATCATCAGATATGAGGTGTTTATCCGTTATCTGGGATGTTAACATGCACAAAACATCACCAGGATACCCAAGAACACATTCGTAACCAGAATACTAATGTGCATGTAATTAAATGCACACTTTTACTTCCTGAAACTATCAGTCAATTAATCGATTAGTCGAACAACAGAAAAGGAATCTGCAACGATCTTGATAATTCATGTTTTAATTAATTATGATTCTTTTAAGATATAATGTTCTTGTAACTTGGGCTCTGGGAAGATTTCCTGGGTATTTTTTTTTTTATATTTTCTGAATAGCTGATTAATCAAGTGCCGATGCCAGTAGCAAAAACTCAACGTGAAACACAACTTCATGTCATAGTCCTTTAAAGAGTCCTTAACATCAAGTGGAAAAAAACCTTCAATTCAGTTTTATTTATATAGCGTCATATCATAACAAAGTTATCTCACAGCACTTCTTAATATAGAGCAGGTCTAGACCAACTCTATATGTATAGACCCAACAATTCCAGTGCAAAGGAAATACTGCCTTTCAACAGGCAGAAATCTCGAGCAGAAACAGGCTCTGGGTGGGCAGTCATCTGCCTCGACCGGTTGGAAAAACTTAACGTTAGATCTTGGATCTTTTACTTGGTGGTACCAAAGATGTATTGCAAAAGTCAGAGATCCTTAAGGCAAAGACAGTCTGTCGAAGACCAGGACTGTCATTAATTGCTTTGCAAGCCTCTAGATAGCTGCTGTTGTCAATAACATTGTAGCTGCCATTGCTTTGCATATTCTGTATGTGGAATTGTACTGTGTTACTGTGTGTTCTCTTTCATCCTGCTCTCACCTTACCCCCCCTCTATATCTTCTTTTTTCTCTCTCTACCCAACCGGTCCAGGCAGATGACCGC
>JAVQJF010101496.1:0-27456 GCA_036023855.1 Gadopsis marmoratus | reverse complement strand
TTCTGCACCCCCCCCCCCCTCTGTGCACCTGGTCCCCTGAATCTCATTTCTCTGTTGGGCTTGCACTCCCTTTCTACATCTTCTTTTTCTTCACCCTACACGTCTCTTTCTTCCCTTTGTTCACCATTTTCAGAAAATACTTGTTCCATATCAGGTTAATTTCATTTATACAGCCCAAAATCACAAAATTGCCTCGAAGGGCTATAAAATGTAAAGACCCCTGTCAGCTTAGCATTTAGACGCGTAACATTATAAATAATGTTATTCATTTGTATTTATTTTTCACTTTCTGTTGGTCATTTCAGGTGTTTTGTAAGTTTTGTTTTTAACAGCAGGTGTAGATTATAGACAATTTTTTATACTTTGAGAAATATAAAGACATTTTTCTACAGTACCCTTTTTTTAAATGTTGTCTAAGCACAAGCAGCCAAGGAACATCGACCTCAACCTAAATAAAAGAGTCTATACCTGGCAAAATTTAGATTTACAAGATTACATGTCTGACCAGGTATCCAAAGCCATTTTCAGTACTTGACCATTTTCAGTGCTACATTTCATTTCAGTTGGTACCAAAGCGTTGACGTTCGCACCTCAATAGTCGTATGATCATGCCAACTCAGTGGTTTCTTATTTTGTTTCTTTTCAGGTTTTTTCCTGAAACCTCAAGACGAGCTGATTGTCGAAGTCTCCTGCCAAGATGCCTTCCTGAGGCTCTGCAGTATCGCTGTTCTGAGAGAGGGGCATCAAATCCATCTAGACCAGCGTCCGGATTCTAAGTCCTCTGGAAACCCCATTTCAAATCAAAACCCAGAGGCAGAGCTGTGCAGCGCACTAGCAAGCCTTCAGACTGATCAGCATCAAAATAAAGACTTCTGCATGTTGGAATGTTCAGAAGTGGCACTCCTGAACAATCAGGATTACCATCAGAGCTTTTGCAGTGCGCTGGCCAAACTCATCTCCCAGCTGAAGGTTAAGTGCCAAAACCAAGAGCGAGGATCAGGTGTTCAGTCCGACTCCACGCGCTGCAGTGACCTGCTCTATGTCCTCGACGTGTCCGAGGGCTTCTCTCTGCTCTCCCTCATCGCGGCCAGCCACGGTCATGTAAAAGCGTACAGCTCTGTGGAAAAGAAGAAGCAACAGGAAGTCCTAAAGAGACTGGCTTTCTCCAATCATATCCCAGAACAGCATCTGGAGTTCTGGCTCAACCACACAGAGGATGAGCAGGGAATGCTGAAAAGGCCGTCCCGAGAGAAGCTGTGGAGTGCCATCATTCTGGACTGTGTAGAGACGTGTGGTCTCATTAGACAGAAGTTGATGGAGAAAGCTTCACTTGCCAGGTAAGGGTGACACCGTCAGAGTGGGGCATGCAGACATGTTCGATGACTTTGTTGATTTTGCTTTGTGTTTTGATGATCATTTCAGGGTCGGTTCTTTTAGATATTTTAGAGTAAAATATATTTGTATGATCCACACTAGGTGTCTGCTGGAGGACGGAGGACGGATTTTCCCAGAGAAGATTGTGGTGCACGGTATGCTGGTGGAGTCGGACACGCTGCTGCTGGAAAGTGCTGTCCAGGGTCAGGAGCCAACACTGGGATTCAATATTGCTCCCTTCATCAACCAGTTCACTGTAAGTGTACCTCCATAAGCTACCATGTATCACGGTTAACTTATTAATGGCATTTACTTTGCATGTAAAGATCTTTACTCTAGTAACTAATGGTAACTGCATTTTGACCACCTTTTTTTTTTAAATAATTTTTTTAATTTTCTTTATCTTGAACTTGAAAAGCAAAAACATTTAGACCTCCTTAACTGAGGCAAGCAGGATGTGAAATGCTCCTCTGTATTTTCACGGAGCAAAGGTTACAGAGCAAAAAGGGAAAGATGATGGTGCACTGGTCTGCAGATCAGGAAATGGCAGTTGAACAGACATAACTATTTGTTAAACATGACTTAAAAACGTTTTAAAAATGTCTTGCCGGGCAGGTACAAATCGACTGGGCAGTCCCTGAAAATGTGCCACAAAATGTGATGTGCTACATGTTAAGTGCTACAGTTTATTACAGCTTTAAGAGGACGTTGTATGGCACGCAGGCTTATCACCTGTGCAGTCGGTTCAAACAAGGATCTGATCAAAATCAAATATTATCCCTGCTGAAGAGGTTCACAACATCATTTTCACTGTGAATTTCATTAACCCCTGCATCCACAGCGATGAACATCACAGGTTTACTGGTTTCATCCAGTAAAATGGCACTGTTGTAAATTTTGATCTCTGCTAATAACTAAGTAGAGCCTAACTAACCAGTCAGTGCTAAATTTGGTCTTTTAGGTTGCCATGTGACAGTCAGGCGATATTGGAATGGCACAGGTGTATTGGCTGTCAGTGTATGTGGCTATACGTATATATGTATATAAATAATGGCACATTTCATTTCAGAAACATCAAATATAATTTAGAATCACCATGACATAGTTTGTCCACCAGGGAGCACTGAACTTACTTTTACTGTACTGTAAAGTGTCCCGCTCATTGCTGATCTTGGTTGCAGTTATTTAATAATCCTTATGAAAAACGTTTGTCAAATAAAGCTAATATGGCTGATATATCGTCATGTTGGCTTCACAATCAGTGGGGTTCAAGTGTATAGTGTGTGTGAATATACATCAATTTATATATTACTACACCAAATTCAAGGATATCTTTTCAAAAATGAATGTCCATCTCAAAGGACATCAGGTCTAGAATAAAAAGAACAGGAAGCAAATTATATTAACACAACTGCTGTTGGTTTATGACGTTAATCATTTTAATCATAAAATGTGTTCTTACTAAATAGTGGTTTTAAATTCTATCAAAATAATTCCCTAATAATTAAATAGGAAATCAAATTGAACCATATTGTCAAGCTGAAATGTCTCCATAACATTCACCCATTAGGTGCAAATATGTTGCCTGTGGGTTTTGTTAAATATTATTGACATAGTGCAATACTATAAAGGTACAACAAGATATTTAGAACAAATCTTACTTTGCCTCAGCCAGACTGCATGCAGGTGTTTTGTTTCATACCATGTATGGGTTGTCTTCTGTTGAACACGATATTTCACTTGGAACACTGGTAAGGTCCAGGATTGTGTTTTCTGCAGTGCACTCCTCTTTGATGTGTGCTTCCCAGCCGCATAAAAGAAGCTGCGAAATCCCTTTGAATTCCTTTCCTTTATTTGGTCTGGAAATTATCATTTTTTTTCCCTCGGCATTATGTTTGTGCTCTAATTCCGCAGGCCCCACACGGGACGGTCGTTTGTTTTAACAGATGTTGTCTTTGAAGCCCTCAGTGGAGGGCACTTTCTAGCACAACTGTCACACAAGACACAACACACAGCTTGGCCCAAGACATTCCTACCTGAATCCATCAGCACACATTACATCAAGCACATCAAACAGTGGGGCTCTGAGGTCTACACAACTGTGACAGGGAGGAGGAAAGATTCTTTTGTTCTGCAGTAAAGGAAACTGTGACATGTTCTGTGCTGCCACTTTGGTTTCTCCCGCAGCTTTTAGGGCTGCTGCCCTGCTGCCAAGGCCTGTTTGTCAAGTTTTGAAGAGTTTGAGGTGGATGATTAGTTCCCAAGCGTTAATCGGTGATTGAGTGATTATCCACTGACACGACGAATTTAAAACTAATGAGGATAAATAATGGTTTGTGGTAAAGCGTGACAACGATTTATAATATACTGCAGAAGTGTTTCTTTTCTTTCTATTTTTTTGTTTTTCTGACCTTTGTGCTTATGTGAAGCGCCTTGATTTTTTTTTTTCGTGGGGGGAAATCCATTCCCTGTCTTGTGGACAGCGGCTGCCAACCTGAGCATCAAGAGCACCTGTTTTGTGTTACATCGCTGTCAGATCCAAGTTGCTCTGCCTCCTCGGTCTGTAGTTCCTTATTGATAATGTCACCAGACATTCCTTTCTTTTATCTGCTGCAAACAATTTGCTAACATTGTCTTTATCTTTTATGCCCTTTAGGTACCGGTCCATGTGTTTTTGGACTTCTCCACCCTGGAGTGCAGGCATCTCAGTGAGTTTGTGGAGCTCTTTGTTCTTGACCTGATGGATGCCAATGCAAACTACACTAACAGAGAAGTAAAGGTAAGACAGACATTAGCCTAATGAGGGCTAGCAACATGATTGGAATGAATACAATTGGAACTATGTTTAAAAAGTCATGCTTTTACAAGTACTTGAATTCATGCATTGAATCTCTGAGCTACTTTCTGGTACACTATCATATTACACCCAAACCCTAGAAATGAGAAGAAACTTTATCTCCTAACTTTGTATTTTGGTCCTATTTAAATTCAGCACAAACCCACTGTTTGCATTTTCACAGATAAAACTTTGTGTCATGAAACTATTTGAAATAGTTTTCATCCCTACAAGGTTCCTTTAATGTTCATCCAGGGATCTAAACATGAGGTGCGATGTGAACTGATCCCATCTAAGCTATTTCCCCAAAGCTTATAAATATTAAATGCGAAAACTGAAAATAACTTATCGGTCAGGGTAGCACTAAAGAGACCCATGATCTCATTTGAATTTTTTTTGCACGTGTCCTATGTTTTTAAACTAACAGAAGCAAAGCATGACAAGTGACTTACAGGTAACTGGCACAGAGTACAGTATGTTATAGCTAACGTATCAACTATATTAAGCCATAACCCCTGTTTCCCAGGTTCAGGCTACGTCTGCAGGCAGAATAACTGCAATTCCCTTCTGGTACCAAATCTACCTGGACCAGGAGATCAGCGTCAGCACCCTGAGCCAGAACTCTCACTGGAAGCAGGCGGCTGCCGTGCTGCAGCAGCCCCTGGAGGTACAAGCTGGAGATTGGGTCCGCCTCGCTGTGAAGCTGCACAAGAGCACCATCTCCATGTCTGCCCATATAGAGAATACCCTCAGACCAATGGAGCAATAATCTCTTACACCGTAGTTTTGCAACTACTTTCATTTCTATTTACACCGATCAGCCATAACTTTATGACCACTGACAGGTGAAGTGAAGAACATTGATTATCTCTTTACAAAGGCACCTGTCGGGGGGGTGTATTTTATGCCTCAATCAAATACAGGCCAATGACACATAGGGAAATGCATTAAATACTATGCATTCCCTTTCTGGTGTCTTTCTTAAAGATTTATCTTCTAAAATGTAATACATGTCTTCAAATTTCCAAGTATTCCCAGACACACAGTGGATCTCTAGTTTGAGATTTAGTTGAAGCCTGCATGACCCACACCCTTGTACGTAGCATTGGGAAGCTGGGTAATCATGATCAAGAACAATGAACCTTCAAAATATGTATTTCTAAATTGTGCTCCAAGATCATAGGACATTTATAATGTGTACTTACAAATATATTTAAGTATATAACAAATATTATATTTGTCCCTTGATTGTGGGAGCAATTGTTTTTGTAAAGATGTCTGTCAGTATCAATAAAAAAAACATTTGAACAATAAATGTGGGACATTTCCTTAATAAAATCAAGAAAAAAAGTCTGCGAAAATTTAGTTAATCTGATTTATTGAAGAGACTGTTAGAGATGGAATTAAATTAAAGTGTGGAACATTTACATCAGCTCCGGTTTAAGTAACCCCGTCTTATTTAGAAAAATAAAATCATGTAAGGCAACATTCTCTAGCTGGACATCATGATTATGCTGTTCATTTGATACATTTATGTATTTTCTGACAAACTACATTAAACCTGTCCATATCCCTGCACAAATCAATGTAAATCACAATGACAAACAGTCTATGAGGAAAAGTAAATGGTTTAGGTGCAGTACCTGCAGAGTTAGCCCAGCTTAAAGGCTAAAAAACATCAAATAAACTGAATAATAGCTCATAAACAAATAGCTGATCCTAGAATAGAAATGCTAAATTGATGTAGTGGATAGACGAGTTCCACGGCACATAAAACAAGGCATCCGAGAACATAAACACTAGAGTGAGCTGTATGCAGCAAAGCATTCATAGGAATTGAGTAGAATGTGCTGATTGTACATTTTCAGGCTGACATGTACATTGTTTTAATACTAACTAATTATGTGATGAGACATATCAGTTAGGACCCAGGTACAGCTGTAACCCACTCGTTAATTTCTCCACTGACACAGTTTCATCTCAACTGTGAATCCCAAAAATATGTTGCTTCTGCTCTTCTCATCCCCTCCCTCAGTCTTATACATCTTCTACAGGCTAGGACAAAAAAAAAGATGATTCTGGACATCTTATGTGCTATATAGTATAGTGGATTTTAATACTCATTTCAGTCGATGTCCTCTGAAATCCCCATAAACCAAGATACAGAGTGAAGAAAACATTTGATAAATGAAAAAGTTGCATATTTCTTTATCATCGAACAGTCACATCTGTGATCATGATATCAGAGATAACACACAAAAACGTGTGTAATAATTTTCTATTTGGGAGTGACATACATGCACGCTTCGCGCCGACGTTCAGGAGGCATAATGTGGTGTTTCATTTCAAGAAACTTGACAGCTCAAAGACTTTGAAGAGAAGTGTGCTCTTTGGAACGCACGTTAAAATTGACCAAAAGTCTTTCCCAATCACAATGACCCAAAAACAATTATGCTTACTGAGCCAAATTTCTCCCTAGTACAACAAAAACTGCATAAAATGCATGCCATCCGCAAATCCTTTAGTGTTATAATTTCACTGAACATTCTTGGAGCTGTCACTGGCAGAGAAGTCCATCTGGTTTTGCATTTGTGAGCAAACGTCTATTACAGGGCTGATGTGCCGTTTTAAACAACAGTTTATTTAATGTTGCATCAGTACAGTCATGTCTGAAGGAAAAAGGCAATGCTGTAATTGGGTCCTGCCCAACCATGTCTGGTAGAGTCCATTTGTAAATGATACACATGCCTTAACCATAGACTAGGTAATCACGATGAGATCTGCTTCCGTTGGTTCTTTGCTTTGGTCGGTCCTTTCTTCTTCCCGGGTTTCTTCAGGTCCAGCCTCATATTCGTCATCCCACGGGGCCGAGCTGAGCCCAGCAGGGGCTGACAAAGAGTGCGGTGTGAGGGTTCTGCCCAGGCCCTGGTACTGACCTTTGGGTGACACGGGGTTGGATGCCGCCTCTGTGATGGCATCCGGGGAAGCCGGAGAGAGCAGTCCAGATCGCTCACCATCGTTCTTTGCCTCACTGAAGTAGGACTTCCTTGGCCGACCCAGAACTGTTCTCCCTGTCAATGAGGACACAATAAAAAAAGGCTTTACCATCTTCTGGATGTTGGAGGATATGCCAGAGATACTTACAATACACAACTGTGCAAGTACTCCAGTAGCCAGGAGGCACCTACCAACATTGCGGACTTGTTCAGAAATGTCTGCTCTGACATCAGAGATGTCCCACATCGCCATGAAAGAGTCGAAGCAAGAGCCCTCCTCAGCCTCCTGGATATAAGGCTTGTAGGTGAAGCTGAAGTGATGGGCAATGGCTGCCAGAAACATCTCCACGCAGATGATGAAGTCCTGAGGAAAACGGGACAGTTTGGTTGTGATTTGATCAAATCTAACTCGGCACATTTAAGTTATTCTCCCACGTTAATATGTATTTCTTAACTAGATATGCTTCAGCTTACCTGCAAGCCAGTAGCTACAGCCTCCACACTTTTCCAGTCCCATGTATGTTTGTCTGAGATAATGCCCACTTTCACCAGCAAAGCAATGAACACAGCTTGCCTAGAAGAGTTTACAAAATAACCATTCTCAGTAGCTACCATCCAATCTGATGCCATTGACTAAAGCATGAGAATGCAAACACACACACATATACAGAATATACAAGCAAGGTAAGAACAGGTTTATGTAACAAGTACATGTTCAGAAATGTCCAGCTCATTGAGAGTTACCAGAAAGAGACGAACACCACCATTTTGACACATAGGAATTTCCCCACTGGCTTGATTGGACTCAGCTCCTCTCTCAGAGCCCTGTAGAACAGCACCAGGCAGTACATGGCAAACTAGATCAAGGCAGAGAGAAACCTTGTTCAAAGTAGGCTGCTTGTAATATTTTTATACATCCATCCTAACATGCTCCCAGGCCTTAATGCATGATAGACTAAAAAAAACAAACAAAACAGTAGCAGTATTACCAGCTGTGACATATTGTTGAAGATGACCAGGTATGTCCATGCGTTTGCTGAACTAAAATTGCCTTCATCATACACTCCACACAGCTGACAGATCCTAGGAAGAAGAAGTAGTCACATTAGAGTAAACAAAAAGCTGTGATTGGTAACAAAGAATAAAAGTAAGCGCACGAGGAGAAGAGCTTACTTACAAGGCGATCACTGTTGTGACAGGTCTCACAACCGTGTACTGCAACACTCCCAATTTGCATCTCAACAGTAAAACCCTGCAGATGAAATGTATAATTTGAAATAGAATATGCTTAACAACATCTAGTTTGGTGATATCAGTCAAATCTATTGAATTTGTGTGCGTAATGACCACGTTTTAACATTGAACTGCCTAATATTCGATTCTGCATCTTTGACGTCCACATGCAGAATGCAACAATATCATCTGGGGTTAAAGATTTGAACAGGGCTGTATTATAAAAACACAAAGTTAATAAATGAGGCTGATGTTGCTGACCTTCAGGCACATGTTAATCAATGTGATCTCCTTCAGATTTGAGCAGAACATGTCAAAAAAGCAGCGCCAGACAAAATTAACTGCATGCAGGCATGTTAACCAATTACAGATGTCGCATGACTGACACTAATATGAAGCTGGTGACTGTAATTTATTTGTTTACTGAGGAAAACAAAACAAAAAATAAAACACTTCCATCTCAAAAGTTCACCGCCTTAAGACAAACGCAACACATTTATTTTCTTCAAAACTGTAAACACCTAATTGAAAAAGGGATAATGTTGCATTTATACAAGAACACTGATAATAAAACGGGGCAATGATTCATTTTAAAACACATTCTTGACTGGTGTTGGATGGTGAAACTTTTAGAAAGTAACAGTTTTGACAAGAGGATATTGGGGAGCATCAAGTTTGGTGTCATGGATTGTATGTATAGTAGTCCTTATTGTAAAAGTGGTATAAGTCTAAAGGAAACATACTCTCCCATTGGCCAGGGTGGGCAGCAGCAAAGAGGGGGCAGGTGTTTCTGCTGCTCCTGGACCTCCAGCATAGATACAAGGCTGGGGTATTGATTTTCCAGGTAGTTAAGCAAGAAGGTCATGAAGTTGTAGATTACATAGGCCTCGTAGCACTCTCTGCATGTGTCCACATAAATGGCTATACTGGGGTATTTTAATGCAATCCACTGCAAGATAAAAACAAAAGAGAGGGATTGCATGCAAGTGAGGGATATATAGTCTTCAGGAAGAGTAAATGCATTCGCTCAATCATACATGCATATACAGTATGTGTTGCACAGTGGCTATATAATACACAACTCACACTGTCCAAGCTGTAGATTGGGACCATCCATAATATCCTTTAAAAAAGAAAAAAAAAAAAACACACACACACACACAAGAAAGTAAAAACCTGTTTCAAACTATTGTGCATGGATGACATGATTGTTGACATCTTTACCTGATGATAGGCTTCTGAAGCTCTGGCTGGGTGTAGTGAACCAGATGCTGGAGGATGCCCCATAATGATATGGGTATGGTCATGAAGACAAAAATCCCAGCAATGAACCATGCTTTATTATGAGTGCTAACCTGTCATTACATGGAAAGAAACAGTCAACACAGACATCGTTAAACTTATTTATGCATTCAAGTCTGGGAGACCATTGGTAATTTGGCCACCCGGAATGTAATTCTTCTACATTTAATACAAAGTCAGGGTGGAAGCACTATTCAGAGCGCTCAAGTAAAACAGCAATATAATGTTGTAAAGATACTTCATTTCAAAGGTCTTGCGTTTAAAAGGAAAAGCACAGAAGTGTTATTAGCAAAAAGCATCAAAAGTAATAGTGCAGACATGGTAAGACACTTAATTTTAGTGAATATTTGATTTAAAATAAATAAATACATAATATATATATATCTGCACTAACAAATGTTCTCACTTTTTAGACTAAAGGGACATGTAGGAACATTTATGTACAAAGCACATGAATCAGAATGTAATCCGTGATTACTGCCGTCAGATCAAATACAGTGGAGTTCAAATCTGAATATTTCCCTCTGAAACGTTGCGTGTTAGTATAAAACGAGCACAACGTTACTCAAGCAAAGTACCTAAAACGTGTATCCAAGTCACACTACACCGCGGTGTTCGACCCAACAGGTCAGTCACACTGTTCGAACTGACCTCTGACTTCTGCAGCTCCCAGATGCACAACGGCAGGACGACCAGTATCAACAAAATGTACAGCACGACAACCAGCGGCCGGATCCATCTTCTCCAGTTCCCACAGGAACAAGGCATCTTGACATGAAGCCGCGACCGGGCCTTTCCAACCAGACCGCAGGTCCGGCGACAGAACGCTTCTTGCTCCGTACGACAAAAAAAAAAAACGCCGCACAATCGCACCTTAGCGTCGCATTGTCAAGTTGCGCGTCCGCCGGCTCGCTGCGACCCGCGACGGCCCTCCACTTGTGTACACGTACGCAGGCTCCTTCACTAATATTAAAGTTTCATGCGTGCGGACAAAGCTGCTGGATAATTATCAGCTCACATGACTCGGTGTTACCAAGCTAGGCTGCTAACGTTAGCCTGTCGCCTGTTTCGCCATGTAAACAAACGAAGCCAGACGACGCATCCTGTCCCGAGACGTTGACGGCATCCCAGCGTCTAACACATCGCAATACAACTCCCCGTTGATACACCAATGTCTAGACTACTGAACACTTAGAAGTATTTTTCTTTAGAAGGTTTACGTTGGTAAAATTTTCCCAAAAAAAGTCATTGCTATCGAGTGTGTACTTCCTGTTTTCCGCTTCAGAATGTCCCGCCCACTATCTAGAATCTGATTGGTGGTATCGAGGGAAATAGGCACGTGATAAAGAGTCTGGAGTACTGTATGCAGTTCTGCAGTCAGCCACTAGAACAGCAGATCAGGGGGGTCAGGTGAAGGTTTTGTGGGTTCCGGCACATGTAGGGGTGAGGGGGAGTGAGAGGGTGGATGTTAAGGAAAGAAACTGTAGAAATGCAAATCAATAAAGCAGAAGTCAAATGTTTAATCTGAGGGGGGGACATCCCACCGTGTGTGTGGCAAGATAGGTGGGATGGAGAGGGGAAAGGGAGGCATCTCTTATCAAATTCAAAACAGCGTCAAAGGTGCTAGGGTGGGTGGTGGATATAGGAGAGAGGAAATTGTATTGAGAACACAGTGTGCAGTGCGCTAAATAAAACACTGAAAATGATAGGGAAACACTAAACAGGATTTTGTGAGGGATGTCTGGAAGAGGGGTCGGTAGAGCATGTGGTTACGAGCTGTAGGCTGCATGAGACACACAGCGAGAGGACGAGGGATAAGTTGAGGGAGTTAGGAATTAACCTTGGCAGAGTTGCTGAGCATGGGTGAGAGGGTATTGTTAGCTTTTTTGAGGGGAACAGGGTTTTTTTTTGCAGGACATGATGGATAGGTATGGATGGGGTGATTGAATGAAGGGATATAGACAGTATGCCTGCTGTCTGGTCCACAATCGCAGGAGGTGGCGATAATGCACCAACAGCTGGATGCCAACCGCCATAAAACTGGATGAAGACGAAGAAGAAGCTACTAGTTTGGTTGCTCTGCATTCTCATCAGCCACGGGATCTGTGCTTTCACCAGTAGATGGCAATGTGAATTAACAATTACCAGGATACCAGACTAACATTAATTGTAAAAACGGCAAGACTCAGACTGGTCACCATGTTCTACCATCATGTTCTTTCCGTCATGTTCTGTCCTAAACTGCTTTATCGATCACATTTAGGCCATCCAGACCTTGTGAAAGTGTGACCTTTTGTTTGGGCTTTTTCAGAATCAGAAATCCTTTAATCGTCTCACAGTAGAGAGATTTACATTGTTACAGCAAAAGGTGGACAGTGCAGATAAGAGGTAAAATAGCATAGGTAAAGAGCACACGTAATAAAATCAAATCAATATGTACACATCCATGGTAATAAGTAAGTGCAATTGTTAAGTTACTGGTGGCATTAAAATGAATCAATTTGCTTTGAAATTACGGGCCCATCATGGAATCTCTGCCTCTTAAACTTGTATTTAAAAAAGCATAGAACAAAAATTTTTGTCCCATCAGGTGAACATGGATCTATTTATTATGTCCGACCATCTAAATGAGTATGTATATTTTGAAGCCACCCAATGTGGTTGTATGAAAAAAGTTGATTATTATAGTTTACGTTTTTACATGAGACTTATATTCCATTTGGACTACAATACAAGATATCAGACAAATAAGTGATAAATCTGCTTCTCTTCCATCTTATACATTTAGTGCTGTTTGCCCAGATGGACTATAGCACACAGCCTGCGCTTTGTGTGAGTATTCAGTGTCTGTTAATTGAACTTTTACCCAATTGATACATGGACCTTGTTCAGATAAATATCCCATACGGTCGAGCGGCTCTTCATTCTCCAAGAAGACAAGACCACAACTGGTGGCCAAAGCAACATGGCTCCATCACTTCTTGCAACAGCAGGAGGACTTTTGTTCCTTTTCTTCTTGTCGTCAGCAGTGAGTCACTGACTTTTAGGTTTTTCACTCGTGACATTTTCTTGAGCACCAAAATCTAAATTGTTTTTGTCTTTTTTGTGTCCAGCAAATCAGAGGAGACAGCCTTGGAACATGCACCCAAAATGACGGCTTTGTAAGTATGCAGTTACAAACAATAAGCTCATGTGTTTTCTGCTGTGTGGATTGTACATGTATATACCTATGAGCACACCATCATCAGTGTTTTTTACACTGTCCTACTACATGTGGCGTGACTGATTACCTGCTGAGGTATATGCCAGAGGTGAACAAGGATTTGGATGATTTGCAACAGGAACTTGAAAAAGTTGCCAATTTGACCAAGGGGGCCATGCCAATGTTATTTGCTGAAGTGCAATACAACCAATTTTACAATAAGTATGAAATCAGTAAAGCTGAATCCACATAATCCTTCTTCACAGCAGACATTTTGACTTGTTATAGTAGGAAAAGCACAGCATTTATAATGTTAACGATGGCTTTGTTCTATTCAAATGTCCCAGTGAACCATGAGAATGTGACAGTGAGCAAACATGCCCAATACGAGGACCCTGAAACCAAAGCAGCTAAATGGAATCCAGCCATTTTGTTATGTGCACCTGTAGTCTTCCTACTGTCACATGTCGATAGTCCTCAGTGAGAAAGGCCTACTAGAGCCAGACAACAAGGTTTTGCACTTCCAAAATCAAGAAGGACCATGTCAGTGCAATATATCAGTTAAATAATTATCAAGTTATTAAAAATACTCATCCGAACCTCCTTCTTACCTTTTGCTCTAGTGTGCATGTGTATGTGCACATGCTCGAGTATATTTGTGTCTGTGTGTCTTCCTGTAAAATGAGGGGAGGCAGAACTTTCCTTTCTGTTGCACCATGTCTCCACTGCCCCACAGTCACAGAAATCACAGGTTGTAGCAGGACAGATTGTTCATGAATTTTGAATAGATCCTTTTGGCTTTTATGAATTAGAAATAGTCTTTGCCACAAGTCGTGCAAGCGAGTGCCATGGCAGATAGCTTGGAGGGATTGCCATGCAAAGTGGCATACAGGGTACAGGGCAGGGTAGATAAACATATGCTGTGTTTGATCAGACCCAAAACAGATTTTAGCATAAAGGATGTAGCGTCCATTATGTCTCACTGAATCATAGCCATAACTGTAGGGGGAAGAAACTCATACAGTATGTGCCTTGCAGGAAACACACATAGACAGGATAAACAGAATTGATTGGTCTAGAATAATAATAATCAATACACAAGGAAAAGGAGGAGACATACTGTCTGATTCCTGAGGTATAATGCACCTCCTTTGTCAGAGGAATACACAAGTCTGCAATTGTTCAACAATTACTTATTTATCTTAATATGTCTGCCACAGGCCTTTGTGTCAGGAAATGTTCAGACTCATCTGTTCCTGAACAACAGCATAAGTGAGGTAGGATGGAGAATAAGAAGCTTTTCAAAGTCATACAGCATGAACAGTAGTATTTTAAAAACAGTTTGGCCGTACATTATGTTACTCTGAGTCTCTTGAAGGGCTAAGTCTTATAGCTTTTGTATCCAAAGCCTGTTAAAAACTATTTAAAACACATGCTACCACATTTCCATGAACATACAGTAGACACTGAACTTATTTTGAGTCAATAGTAAGCACACTGTCCCGCTGCTGTAAATACCCACCAGGGCACCAAATCTGGGCCAGAAAATAGTCCCCAACATATGCATTATTTATTTTACCAACGCTAATTGCAGATCAGAAAATTATTGAAGTGCAAGTCGCTAAGCCTTTTTCAAAAAGTGAAAGTATATATTTGTGACCTGTCAAGAGATATGGTTTTGGGCTTTTCATGGGCTTTTTTTTTTATTACAATAATGAACATTTAGAATATCGCTGGCCTTATCCTTTAAATACTAAGACAAAAGAACTTCACTGAGTCACACTGGGTAACATTTATGACTGGATTAACCTGCTAGGCTAAGGGCCCAAGGGCAAAAAGGAGCTGCTGGGACCTTACAAGCCCCCTTGTCCTCCTACTCTCTGTACATTGTGCCTTTCTATGATGAAATACTCCCTGGGACTAGCAATGCTGTATGGTCATTATTTTAACCAAATAATGTGCCCCATGCATGAAGGCCAGAATAGCAGACAGTCCAGTTGAAATCTCCTCTTCCCGCACATGTCTAGTTTTTTAACTTTTGTTGCCTTAACTTTTGTCATACAACACGCATGCCGGTTACTCTCATTCATTCACCCCCTATACTACTGATATTACAGATACCAGCAACCTATTTGTTTGCATTTGTTCAGATTAACTTGTTGTAAATATATGTACTTTATTAATCTACATTCTCCGGTTTCTGACACAATCTGAGAGGCTATGACAATAGAAGCAAACTGAAAAATGACAGTCTTAAAACTACATTTTTACACATGGGCCTTCTTTAAGACAGGGCCTCAAGAGCAGATCCTTATCATGTCAGTTAAGAGTGTGCTTTAGTGCTATATACTTCAAAACACGGTTTCAGTTAATTTAGCACAGACAACCTGGAGCTTTTGGGGCCCGGGGTCAGTTGTCCACTTTGCGTGATTGGTAGTCCAGGCTTGGCGACACTGAACTCATTCACTGTAGGTCATGGATTGAAAATGTGCGAGAAACTCTGATTACTTATTATGTGACCGCAACAGTGAGGCATACTGTACAATCATCTGATCTGTGGTTCATATTCCCCAGAATCTTTGTCTGTGCCAAGCAAGGAATTGAGTACTTCTAAGTCAAATTTCACTTCCTTGGATATCAGATCTTGATAGCTTCTATCTATGGTGTAGCAGCAAATAATTTCATTTCTGATTAATCCATTGACTTTTTATCAATTAAATGGATTAGCGATTACAGAATCTCATCACAGGAATACAGAATGCATTTATTCTGTATTTCTGTGATTTTGAGTTAAGCAGTTGGTAAGCATTTTAATGATTTTCATTATATATATATTTTTTTATTTCTCAGTTCTTTAATTTGAAACAGGAAAGACTAACACAATAATGACTGAAAAACACACGTTAAAAGATTAAATTAAAGAAACATTTGTTTAAAGTTGAGTTAAGAAATAAGAAAAGCTTGTTTGCTTGTACCTCTGCACTCTCATCATGAGTTCCCTCATAACCACAGTAATGGACGAGGTTAACTGTTATTATATTGTAAGTATCTTGTTGAGAATAAACATAACCAAAAAGCTTGAAATCACATTTCTTTTATTTCCTAATAAATAATGCCTTGTAAAGCAGCTTTTCATTCTCTTTGCCATGAACGTTGATTGGTTTTGAAAATATTAACTGTATCAACAAGCAAATCGGAATAAGCTCTGCACAGAGATGCACTTTGGACCTTTGAGATTCTTTATTATTTGTTTTTGAGCTTTATTCAATTCACTGCTGGCAACAAACACAGTTCCCAGAGAGCTAAAGCCACTCGGTTTCACTCTTCGTCACTTTCCCTCACACCATCCCATTTCTCTCTCTCACTTCCCAGAAAAGCACGAGTATGTTCCAGTATGTTTCACCCTAATGTTATGTTTTTGCTTCATTAAACCATGAAATGTTATATCTAGCAAACAAAGTTTTGAGCAAATCTGTGTTTCTTCATGGTTACTGGAACCTGATTGTAGCATGATTTCATATGAGTAATATGGACAAGTCTCATAAAGTTTATGACCTGGCCGAGACTTATCACCAACCGCTATAACAAATAACGAGCCAACGTCCGATAAAGCCACAGCCGCTACAATGTTTTATTGGTCTTGGGTGTTTTTCAACTTTGTGTATGGTATTACATGGCTCTGGTAATTGTCTCTTTTTGAGACATTATAGAGAGCGTAATCCTGGTCACAGCAGTAGACTCTGAATTGTAAGAAGTTGCCACAGACTCTTACTTGATACAACTAATGCTTTATTTAATGGATTTAGACAAAAAATGCCTGTTACATTAAAGAAACAATAGTTGAAATATGTTTATGTTGCGTTAAATCAAGTGAAAATGCATTAATGCTATTCAGTTTTCAGCAAATTCTTATTACCTATGACCATTTTTCAAATTGTTTACAAGCAAAATATATATAATCCTGCCACATTAAAGCTAATACATGACTAAAACTCAGTTAAGAAATGGTAACGCCTTGCTTTCCTCTATCCTCTTTTGGCAACAGAGATGAGAAGTGAGTTATAGGTATCAAATTCCCACCGTCCAAGATGTTCACATCCTCTCCGCTGACATTAGCAACCCTGAGGGCTCAGTTGCCAAGCAGGTCACAGTGTGCTTCAAATCACTCCCAGATGCCTCTTTCTCACAGACGCAGATGAAAAACAGAAGGGGCCCCTTCGACTTCCCAGAGAATCCAATATTAGTTTGACGGTGAAATAAACGTCCTTGCTCCTTACACTAGAGATGGAAATTGATTTATTGGTATAGGCAGCAGCATTAACACGAGGCTAAACATACACAGGTTTACATTCACATATTATTCACATATCAAATTGTTTAAGGCATAGTTGTTTGGTAGCTGAATATGATGAAAAAGAATAGTTTGAATAGTTTTGGCAAATGTCCTTATTCGCGTTCTTGGTGAGAGTTAGATGAGAAGATCAATATCTCTCTCATGTCTGTCCGTTAAATATAAATCTACATCGAGCAGTCAGTTTGCCTAGCTTAGCATAAATCCTGGAAACGGGGAAAGAGTTGGCTTGGCTCTGTCTCAATGCTAAAACCTAAAAGCTCACAAGTGAACATGTTATATCTCGTTTGTGGTTTTTGTCAGTTAGCTACAGCCAGCACCCAGTTAGCTGATGAATATACAATCTTTTCCAGAGTTTGCTGCTAGCTGTAGCTAACTGGCAAAACCCACAAATTGTCACTTAAACCTACTACATATAAGGTGCAAATAATTTTTTTTTATTACTGGTAGGTGGATTTTGACACCTTTAGACAGAGTCACGTTTTTTCCACAGCTGTTTCTGGTCTTTATGCTAAGCTACACTAACTGTCTGCGACTGTAGATAAATATTTACTGCACAGGCATGAGTTTGGTATCAGTTTTCTCATCTAACTCTTGAACTGAAAGCCCAAAAGTACATTCTCCAGAATTTCAAACTATGCCTTTAATTAATTTGCCGCTGTCATTACACACAAGTAATGTTGTCTGAGTAAAATACTTATTATTAATGCAATATAACTTTATAAAAGTGGACACTATATATACACAATTCCATGGGTTATACAAGCATAAAAGGCACAAATATTGTTGATTATATCTGGTAAAATTCACAGTGTTTAGGAAAAAAGTAATTCATGTGCATTTATGGATCTAAGGTGATATCAGACCTGTCATATTTATCATTTGTTTGACATGTGGTGTGAAAATACAGAGTTGTATGTTATCCGCTCTAAAACCTACAACCATGTACTTATTTTGTGCCAGTGTATATTGGCTTATTCTGACACCAAATGAGACTCTGTCATTTTTGGATTACTTACCAGAAGTTTGGAGGTTTGTGGATCATGATTACATTAAGCAGAAATGGTCTTTTTGTTGATGCACTGATGAATCTTTTTGTTCTGAGAAATGTTCCCTGTTTTCCTGATGAATCAGAGAACGTTTTTGCCAAGCAGTAGGTGTCAAACATTAAGCAAATTATACCACAAAGTAGATCAATGTGTAATGAGTGTGCTTGAAACACCCTGTACAACTACTAGCATGTTTAATGGAAAATTGCTTGTTGCTCTAGTCAGTAACATGCTTTCCTGTTTTCCATCGTCAACGAGTAGTGAACTCCTGGGGACGCCGCTCATCTCCCCTCATTCCCTCTGAAAGTGAGCAGTCTGCTTTTTCCTTCCTGTAGCTTTGTGCATCCTTCCCAGTAGTGTTGTCCTTTACAGAAATAGCACGCTTGGCTACTGATTGAGAGAAATTTATAGTCAGTGTTCAGCTGCACCCTGTTAAAATGTCCTCCTCCCCACCCACTCAAACCCTTCTTGTCTCACGCTACAGCGACACTGTCCGTGGATGTGGGAATACAAGGAGTTTATTTTAGGAGGTTTTACCTGCTGAGAGGCTCGGGCAACTTCAGAGCATTGTACACCAAATCCACTGTTTGTTCCCTTTAACTCCAGTTAAACTAATCCATCCCTGCCGTGTTCATATGTTGCTTCAGTGGTACATTTATTGTCTGAAAAAGTACTTTTTGGTGTATATATTTTAGGGTGAGCATTGGTTGCATTTTAAAAGCTGCTGGGTATATGGAAGAGTTGAAAATATTCCTCAGGTGAGAGATCAGTCGCTGTCTTTCCTGATGCTGCGATCAGTGAGGAGGTTGTTGGGCTCTGGACTTTTACACTGGATACTGGTACCATTCATGGGTCCGATGCTGCTCAGCTGGTTGTCAGAGTAACACCAACAGCACAAACATGACTTGAAGAAGAAAGAGAAGAGAAAAAGAAGCGAACAATTAAAAAGAATACTTCAAAATGTTTTGGTATACACTGTATACACTCAATGCTGAGAGTCAGATGAGAAGATTGATACCAGAGTGGATACCATTCTGTTAAATATGAAGCTACAGACAGGCGATGGTTAGGTTAGCTTAGCATAAAGATGGAAATCCAGGGGAAAGAGCTAGCCTACCTGTATTCAAAGGTAAAAAAAATCCACAAACCGGCACCTCTCAAACAGAGCCAGCTCAGTTGTTTCCCCGTTTCCAGTCTTTATGCTAAGCTTAGCTATTAAACATAACAATTTTTACTAAGTCGTTTTTCCATATATGTGCTGTGCTTTTGTTTGTGGCCCCACCTCCTTCCCATAACTCCTTTAATGTACAAACTCGAGGCATGGTTTATCTCCAGCCCAGAGATAAACCATTTGCCTTTGACAGACAGAGATTTGCAGCAACCTCAGCCATAGAAAGTGAAGGTATAAATCACTGGGCTGCTTTTACATGCTGCTCATGGAATGTCATCTCCGTCACATACTCTGTGTCATGGACAAAGGCCTGAGTTTACGGTTTGCTTTACTGGCCACACTAAATCTGAAGTATGTGCATGTTTGTGTGTATGAAGAGAGAGAGAGAGCGTTAATCTGTATACCATACCTTGAAGCAGTTTTTAAACTTCTTGCTGACAAAGTAGAGAATTATGGGGTTTATGCAGGAGTTGATTGTTGCAAGGTTGATACCGATATAATCCAGAACCAAGAGGAAACTGAAAATAGAAAAAAGAGGAAAGGCTGATTATCATTATTTTTCTAGAGCACCACAGAGGCCACTTAAACCTATTTGGCTGCCATTTCAATAGCGTTTAATGGTAAACAGCCTTGTTTCTCTAACTTCTCTAACAAGATACATTTTCATAACAGTCTATTCCGTGGGTGTTTGGAAGCCCAGGGTTACTGATAATTTCTCAACTCACAGAGAAACAGGTGAGATACTGAACTAATATTAAACCCCCTCCACCAAAACCACAGAACAAGAGTGCCATGTCCTGCACATTTCCATACTCTGTTTATGCTGCCTTTAGTGTCATTAAGTAACTTTAGTGTGAGAGGGTTGTTCTGCCAGTAACTTACCTGAGCAGCTCACAGCGCATCTTATCATTCTGGTAGTAAACCATCTTCTTAAGGATCCTGCTGAGGTGCAGTGGAAACCAGCAGAGGGCAAAGATGAGGACGAGGCAGAAGACGGCCTTGGCCACCTCCCTTCTCTGCAGAGAGAAACAACAGATTTTGTTCCACCATTAGAGGGGATATGATGTTGAAGTTTGTGCAACAGGTTAGAGGGTTGGAGGTTAAAACCATGGAATCAACACTGTTGACTGAGTCCCTGTGGATCCATTCAACTTCCTCAAAAAGTTGGAGGTAAGTTTATTAGAGGCAAAGGCTCTGTACTGCATTATCATTTAGAAGTATTGTCCAACCTGTTTGAGGTGCTCACTGAGGGCTATCCGAAGGCTGCCCTTCCTGTGGTTGAGCATCTCGCAGGTCATCAGAGTGTAGAACACAGCTGTGCAGAGCAGTGGTGAACAAAAGTAGAAGCCAAATAGCCACCAGTCCTTTGCATCCTTATAGAACTACAGGGGAACACACACATGTGAAACAGTAATACATTTAAACTGGAATAAATGCACGAATCACTGTGTGACCCAGTAGTTACTTAAAAAAAGAAGAGTTGAGGTTTTTCTAGCAATACTTTTCCACCTGCTCCATTGATGTCTCCCACACAAACCCTCTGAGCCGCACTATTCATTTGCCATATCTACTGCTTTGATTCAGAATGATGTGAAATACTGCTCTAAGACTCTTTCGTGGACCTTAATTGATCTGAGACTTGCTAGGACCTAATGCAACTTTCTATTAATTTTATGCAAATGCCCATTTCTCACCAATGGCTCCCATTGCAACTCCATCCAGAGGGAGGATATCTCTTTAACTTTGGTAACTGCTGTTGATGTGTGATATTGCACTGTACTACAGAAGTAAAAGTGAAATGATTTGGCCTGAGCAGAAATAATCCTAGTAATAAGAATCCATGCTTTTGTTATTGAGCCAGACCTGAGCAGTCAGTGTGAGAGTGCTCAGTGAGTGTATAGTCTGAAAACAAACCACATCTGGCCCATGTGGCTCTCCGTAGTTCAAACAAATATTGTAAGTATGCTCTTCAAAAATACCCCAATTTCAACATCCCACACACTTGACCGATCTTTATTATGTAACTCCCAAGAAAAGCAAAAACAAAATCTTTAAGTTTGCAGATCCACTCCGAATTTCGGCCTCATGTGCTGAGTGCGGACAAAAACAAAATTGGGGGAGAAGATCTTCAGAGAAGAAAATGTGCTATTTCATCGCTATTAAATGCTGCTCTTAAGAGGCTAATTTTGTTCAGGCCTCAGCTTTGTATTGCTGATACCTGAGAGGTCCGGCTTTGTGCATGTGGAATAGATACGCACATGTGGCTCAGCTCGAGGCCCCAGATTTCAGGCCTCAGTAATTGCACTTGGCCTGCAATCCATTATGTCCTCCAAGGTTGTGAAAAGGGGGGAAAATACACCAGGTTTATTTCTTAAAGTCATACTCTTTTACTACTTTTGAAAGGTGAATGTGGGCCCATCCTTAAGTATCAGTGGATTGGTTGTGTTTTTAATTATTTATTGCCCAAGCCAGAAATGTTGTAGGTGATTAATTTTACTGTTGTATTGATGCTCTAAACATATATACCCTTAAAACTAAAATAGAGTGCCAAGTGGCCGTTAAAAACACTCATTAACTTCAGACAAACAACACACGCTTTTAAAGAGATGAAAATATGAAGCTGATCTTGCCCTTTCACTTAAAAAAGTCCTCATACAGTTGGGTTTTCTATCTATCTAGTTCAGAAATGTCTTGTCTCTTTATTGTAAAATTCAACCACCCTTCCATATGAGTAGCTTGACAATGTACTATATACATCACATCTGGGCTTTAATGCAAGCAAAACATTGGGACACAAAAGCACTTAATGGCACTTTTGTTATCCAAAATGAAAAATAAAATGATGATAGCGTACCATCATGAAGTCGCTCTTGGGGTTAAGCATGCAGGTGTGTATGGTTTCGTTCTTGTAGGTGAACACGATCATGTCGAAGCCGATAGCCTCCGGTACAGCCAGGAGGAGTGATATCACCCAAACAGACACAATCTCAATGACTGTAAACAGAGGGATGCCCACTCCCTGAACTCTGCTCCAGGATGCCACGGCCCTGTATCTGTGAGGGGCAGACACAGAGTTATAGTCCAGGCACAGCAGGTGAATTCCACATATTCCACATGTTATTACATAGATCAGATTAAAATAATATGATTAGGCAATAGTGAGCTACTGCAGCGGGGATACAAATATGAAAATTGATATTGGAAAGTATAAAATATAACACAATTACCACGATGTGAAAAAGAAGCCTATTTATTAATTGAAACATGGCTGCAGCGGTTCCGATGCATTCAGTCATTAAATAGAAATCAGTAAAGTCATCATTGTGTTTGTCTCTCCTGGCTGACTAAAGCTAACAACGTTGTCTTCAAGCATGGCACCACACCAAACACAACAAACTGCTCAGTCAGCAAAGAATATCAAAATGTTAAGGATTAATGAGGAGAGATGATCAATTGTTGATTTTAAATATCCAATATTTATATTTTTGTGAAGCTTCCAAACAGATCGGCCTGTGTTGGCAGTGAGGTCTGTCTGTTGGCTTGTGCTTCCCGTGCACTGAACACTTGTTTGCTTGTTTGTTTCATTAATGGAAACCACTTGTCGAAATGTTTTAGTAAAATCCTACATCAAGATTTTATGGCAAAAACGATTTATTTTTCATGACACATTTGAATGTCTCTGTTGAGCAACATGGCGGCATTTATATTTTACTAAGTGGTAATGTATCCACCTTTTTCTTTTCCTACAACATTGAATAGCATACAAAAGAGTCTCAAGTATGCTTCCATAGTACACACACACACACACACACACAAAGATATGCTACACATTTCCTGGAACAAATGGAGAGCAACTGTACAGCACAGAGTGCTTTTCTCATAATAGGGGTCATTAAATATGTCTGTTGAACCTTGGAGCCTATTCAGAGCAGGAACGTGAGCCTCTCATCCCTGAAGTTGTGTCTAGTGCATAAAGTGAGATGACACTGAGCTTCAGCACTTCATGATCATCATTTATTTATTACGGAATTTCTATTAAGGTACTATTTAAAAATATTATACTTGCCATCAAATAGAGTTTTGTTATTAACATTCATATATTGCGTTTACAGCACATACACCTATACTACAGTATAAAAACGTTCCATTAAAGAAGTAAAGAGCATCTTATAAAAGAGCTCATCAAAAAAGTTTGGAACGCCGAGGCAACAAATGCACGCATTAGAAGCAGAGCGATAAATAACGTCCCAGTGAGAATACATAATCAGTATTGACCTTTTCTGAAAGGGATCATCATCTCAACTAACCAAATCTTCATGCCATTAAACTGGAATCAAATAAAAATACTGATATATTTTTTAAAGCACTTGGGTTTTTTGTTTCCAATAATTTGACCGCCTCCTGAAACATTGTGCTTCTTTCAGGCTTCAGGTATGTGCACAAGCATGGTGCTTTAGTGACTTTAGTGGAAAGTTGCTGATTTTCATATGTTTCTATGGCATTATGAGAACGTTATGAGAATGAGAAACAGCAATAAAGTCCAGAGAATGAATTAATTCCCTAAAACCTCCTTTTGTATTTAATTATGCAACACACCAAAAAGGTATGCACTAAAGCTATTATAATAAAGGTATTTTGGGTCAATTTTTGGCACACGCAGAGCAGCATGTCTGCTTTAACGTTTTGCTGACCTACCAAAACTGGCACTCACTTGTCAGAGCTCTTGATGTGACCTAATAAAGCAGTGTGGCGTGTGGAAGCACTGACCTGTCCACGCTGAGGGCGCACAGGTTGAGAACAGTGACCCCCACAGAGGCTTTCTGCAGGAAAGGCACGAGCTTACACAGATACAGGCCAACAACACTGTCGTCATATGGCCAGCGTGACGCCAGGAGCTGGTGGAGAAATGGACATGCATTGATACAGTGTCACATAAACCAATTAAATCACATTTGTAACATTAATTGTTCATTGTTCACCACATGCACACTTATATAATATGTCATTAAATCACTGTTTGTCTTCACAAAGTAAATTATTCTAATTACGTAATCTGTCTTTAGGGTGCTGACGATTAATCTCACTTTTGTTACTGAATTCAAGATGACCATCATTCCAAATCTATTTAAGGCAATTTTACTGAAGACCGAGACACATCAAAGACATCTCAACGTCATCTTAACGTGAGAGGGAGATTATAAAAGGAAGTACAAAGGAAGTAATATTACTTCCTTTGGGAAATTAAGTCAAGGCCATGCATGTTGAGATCTTTGTTTCCATCACAGTGGTTTTGGCACTTTTCCTTCAGTACGATCTGACCTGCATTAAACACATTTCTCAAAGCTGAAGCCAAAGAAAGAACTTCATGGTGCTTCCTGGCCCTCCATTGTTTACTTGTGTTATATAAGTTTCCCAGGAGCAGAGAAGAGCAGCGAAGAAGAAAGGAGCCCACGTCACCGTTTAAAGTGTATGAGGAGCTGATTATTTTTGGAAACACTGTCACATCCCCGAGGATGTGAACAAGGGGCTTCACCATTATTTCAACATTGTATACGTGGCTCTTTCTTTGTTTGGGGATAAACTGCCCCCCAGTAAGATTTTTGTTTCCTTTTTGCACATGTGTTGCTCAGACTACAAAGTCGCTGTGCCCTCAAAGTCCCAAGTTAACTCTAACCAGGTGGCTTTCTCATTTTTTTCTTGTGGAAAAATGCACTGGGAAGATGCACTGGCCGATCACTCCATTTTGCCATCATTCTTGATTATTATACAAAGCACGACACTATCAATTGGTCTAAATCAGCCCAAGACAGGAGCCTTAAACGTAATCTATCGTCAATAAACGCTTAACTTTGTAAAGGCACAATCCGCGGTCTAAAATTAAACAAAAGTGAAAACAAAACACAAAATTGATGGGTAAACATGTCTTTTGAATACACTGATCATCAGCACATTTTTACAGGTTTCATAAACACGGGAATAAAATAAGGTGACTTTAATTATGACCAGCTGTGACACGTCTACTAACATTCTACAGTATCATCAAGCTTTATTAACCTCGCTTTTATTTGGATAAAACCTTATACATGGGGCTTTAATGAAGAATTGAGTACAAAACTCCACACGTGATTTATCACTGGGGTTGCACTGAGAACATTGCAAAAACAAAATCAAACTCTAGATAAGGGTCAGTGACTGGTCCCAGGTCAGTACAAGGCCACTGGCATTTGTGACTACAGCCTAATTCCCATGTTTATTTAAGCCAGCCATATCCCTGCTCCTCTCATCACTAATCTGCCCACACAAAGAAGATAACGACGCCCCACTGATTACACTTTCCTATCTATTTGTACACTCCCTTACACCCCTTCCCACTTCCCCCCTTTTCCTGCCTGTAATATTCCACTTTATCTCTGTCTATCGTCTCCGTTTTTTGCTACATTTCACCATATCAACACAGAGCCCTGTCACTCAGCATCTTGGCTTTGACAATACGGTTAAGACTTTTATTAACCATGCACTAACAGAGTGAAAACTGTACCTTGTATACATTGATGGGTATATCAATGATTATGTAGATAATGTCCCCCAGTGCCAGGCTGGCAATGAGAGCGTTTGGCCCGTTCCTCATGCACTTGTGCTGGTATATAATCCTCAGCAGGGCAGCGTTTCCGACCAGGCCGACCACAAACACGTTAATGGAAATCACTGTGTTGATGTACTTAAAATAGTTCTTAATAGAGGTAGTTCCAGTGCACATTGGAGGTGGTACTGGTCTCTTTACGACAGTTTCATTTGAAAATCCCACGCCTTGTGCATCAGCCCCTGTGGCCCCAGGCCCCGTACTGGGACTGATGGTGCTGTAGAAACTCGAAGACTGGAGGGTGTCCTCCTCTGCTTCAGTTCCGTTTATCTGGCACATTCCTCTGGCCGCCATACAGGCCATTAGCACCAACATATTCACGGCTGGTGTGCCCATTATGGAACACATTCGGTGCTTTTATTTCACTGATTGAAAGACTGTCCCAATATTTCACTGGTGAGAAAGGAGAACAAAAAACAAGAGGAAATCAAGAGGAAGAGGTTATTTTTCAGACCAGACACTTCACAATCCAACAACTTCACCGGTTGTTTCGCATTATGCCTCCACTTAAAATCTAAGCAAAGTGGAATATGAGATGTCAAGACAGTTTAACACCATCACTGTCCTTTCAAAAGGTGCGAGGAAGTTAAACAACTTCTTCAAGACTTCAAAAAGGTTTTGCCAAGGGGGCACAGATGGGAGATGCCAGGACTAGTTAGAGTCAGGCAGTTATGGGTGAGGCATCAGCAGAGCGCGTTGGGCATCTTGTTTGCTCTCAGTCGTCCCCGGAAGAAGGAGCTATGAATGATGTTGCAGCTACACAGTGTGGCACTGTTCATGTCTTTTCATGCTATTTTCACCACGAGCCCCTTGCGTGGGTTTGCAACGGAGTGGTTTCCTCAGTTTCACATTCTCCCTCTGTTTCTAATTTAGAAAGGTTTAAACATGTGGTTACAAAACAAAGAGCAACTTTTTTCTTTAAGGTGAAAGAAGTGCTGCAAGGCTGATTTCAATGCGAGTATAAAGGTTCAAATAAAAATCAGATGAAGATCCAAATCTGCAAAACACTGTACATACATTGTAATGCCCTGGATTCCCCCTACTTTTCTTAGTTTACTGTTATTTTTCTATCTATCTATCTCTCTATCTATCTGTCTGTCTATCTGTCTGTCTGTCTGTCTGTCTGTCTATCGATACAGAGAGAGATTGTCACCTTTAAGATAAGATAAGATAAGATACTCTGCTATCATGTATTAATGCACAAAGACTTTCTTGACAAGTTATACAAGTTAAGTCTTTATGTCTGTCAGGTTCAGAACAGTTCCTAAAACACATTGGTACATCCCACTATTTAACATTATA
>JAVQJF010101490.1:0-19603 GCA_036023855.1 Gadopsis marmoratus | reverse complement strand
GGAAGGACGCACAGACCTCTACAGGCTAGACAACGGCACCCTGACTGCCATTAGGTATCGGGATGAAATCCTTGGACCCATTGTCAGACCCTACGCTGGTGCAGTGGGTCCTGGGTTCCTCCTTGTGGTCTCATGTGGCCAGAGTATGCAGGCAGTTCCTGGAGGATGAAGGAATTGATACCACTGACTGGCCCCCACACTCGCCTGACCTAAATCCAATAGAACCTCTGGGACATTATGTTTCGGTCCATCCGACGCTGCCAGGTTGCACCTCAGACCAGGAGCTCAGTGATGCCCTGGTCCAGATCTGGGAGGAGATACCCCAGGATACCATCCACCCCGACGCTGTCAAGATGCATACAAGCACGTGGGGGCCATACAAACTACTGGGGACCATTTTGAGTTGCTGCAATGAAATTTCAGCAAAATGGACGCATCATGTTTTCACTTTGATTTTCGGGGTGTCTTTGAATTCAGCCCTCTGTAGGTTGATAATTTTCATTTCCATCAAACGATGTGGCATCCTATTGTTCCTAACACATTACCCAGTTCATATCAGTATAGATATCCAGCAGGATTTTTTATCCCCATTTAGATCTGATGTTTTCAAAGTGTTCCTTTAATTTCTTTGAGATGTGTGTGTGTGTGTGTGTGTGTGTGTATATATATATATATAATGAAATTTCTGATTGATATTGGTTTAACAAAAACATTGATGCCAATCCCTGTTTCAGTCATCATTATGGGAGAAATCTGAATTGTTAATTTCTTGGTAGTGTTAAAATTGATTGCAAATTGTGTGTCATACAAAAATTGTACATGATTGATAAGTGCTTAATATGAATATATATTTGTATTGTACAGCCTGACAAGTCAATGTAGAGAGTAGGTTTTCATGTGGAAACCCTTTAGCGCTTTAATGATAAATTGATTATTCTTAAGAAAATGTATGAGTAACAATTTAAAAAAGAATCTGGTAAGTGTCATGAGGCCATTCATCAAATAAAAATACCTAACATTGCTTGGTTACAGCATCGCAAATGTGAGGATTTGCCGCTTTACTCATTTTCATAGAATTGTGAATTGAATTTCATTTATTTTTAATACTTCACGGGCTAAGAAATGAATCGAGAAATAATTAATAGTTTAACCAGATATTGAAAATAGTTGCACCTCTGCAACCATATATCATTTCACATATATTTATTCAACACGTGTCAGCGTGCATCAACCTACCCGACCGACACTGACTACAAGCTTGTTAATAAGATAAATGGGATAACATTTAGTCTGCCAAGCACATCAGGTCTAGTGATGAAGAGGCCCTGCATAAATAATACTGCTAATCAAGAGTTTCTTTCCCCATTAAGTTAACTCAGCCCAACCATCTGGATTTAGTTTACCCAGAATGAAACGTGGTCTGCAAGGCGATGAGCAGGAGGACGGAGGTGGCACCAGCGGCGGGTCTCGGGAGACTCTTAAACGGTCCCGCAAGCAGAGGAGGGAGAAAGCTATGGAGGAGGAGGGAGCCCGCTGGGAGTGTCTGCCACAGGAGATCCTGCTCCACATATTCCAGTACCTGCCTCTACTGGATAGGGCTTTCGCTTCTCAGGTACCCATGTAATAATGAGCCATCAGTCACTACACAGGAAGCAGTCATTCTTTGACCTCATTGTTAATGGTCAGATGGTGGCTTGTAAGAACTCACTAATCATGATTGTTACATAGGGTCGCTCCCAGCCATGATGCAGGACTGTTATATGTCATTTTCTTTTTATTGATCTTATTTAAGACTGCAGTATTTATCCTGGTTTCAATGAAATTACGAGGCAGGCTGCAAATCAAAATGACAGTTTTCTATTATTGTCGTTATTGTTGCGATATGGCTTTTGATCGTAGTCTGTTAGACTCAATGAACGACGAAGGGTTAAACACACACAAATGCACTCCTACCTGGTCTTTTTCTGTCCCAACAAGTATTGTACTCTTGAGATTTGTGCTGGGGTGAAGGCCACTTGCCTCAGGGCAAATCAATGGTTTCTGTAATTTTGTCAGCTTGCTTATGGATTCAAAGCATTTTTTGGCCATAGGCCCTCTTGTGGAAAATAATGCTTCTTGGAAAAAAGATTCAGTAGTAAAGTATTCCGTTTGCTACTAGTTAGTTAGCTGCATTAAAAAAATATACATTTTAAAGTTAAGAGAAAATGGAATAACCTTCTGTTAACTCAGTTTTGAATAACTAAATAATGCTCCTGAAGCTGAACCAAATGGGGAATATTTCTGAGGAAGAGAGACCATTTGAATCAGAATTTTATTTTATTGATGCCACTACAGGTTTGCCGTGGCTGGAACCAGGCTTTTCACATGCCGGAGCTGTGGCGGTGCTTTGAGTTCGAGTTGAACCAGCCAGCCAGCTCCTATCTGAAGGCCACACACCCAGATCTCATCAAACAGATAATCAAAAGGCACTCCAACCACCTGCAGTATGTCAGCTTCAAGGTACAAACTGAGATTGTGGTTAAAGTGACGAAGAGGAGTGTGCACCGAGGTGAATTCCTATGTTCCTTTCAAGTTGAAGTGTCTGTGGGTTTTAATTTTCTGTCTGCACTGCTCAGGTGGACAGCAGCAGAGAGTCTGCAGAGGCTGCATGCGACATCCTCTCTCAGCTCGTGAACTGTTCTTTGAAAACACTGGGGCTCATCTCCACAGCCCGGCCCAGCTTCATGGAGCTGCCCAAGGTAAGCCTCAGTAAGAGAATTATTTGGGTTATTTTCTTTATCTGCAGGCAAAACTTAGGCACAATATTGTCTTGACAGTCGCCTGATGCCACATGTTTTAGATTACTGTTACAATTGTAGCACGTATGTAGCATAACATTTCTTTGTCATTGTTACAGTACTCAAACATGAGTAACATACAACTGTAACATACAGTACGGATGTAACTACAAAGCTTTGATGCCTGATTTATGTTTTAAGACGGAGCTGGTGTGATTAATGCCAAGTGCCTGCTGTGTGAAGGTCTATAATTTCAGATGTCTAAGTTGTCAGCTAAAAAATTGCACTCATTTTGTTTTCTTGGACAGTTAATCTTGGAAGACAAATCCTAAACAAAGTGGTATGGCTGCACATTTGTTTTTAATTCATGTACCCTAGAGTTTTTGATCAATAGTTGTACTGTGGAGTAATGTTTCGATGAGCAGGTTTGTGCACAAGGATGCACATGCATCCAGATGAGGATGATATGATAGACATGTCTGCCAACTGCAGAGGGCAGTAATCCAAATGTACAGTGAAACTAGATGGCAGTTCCTAGTTACGTCTGCATGTCAAAATGCTCCATGTCCTGGTAAATAAAACTAGCATTTAGGGCTAACGTGTATACCCAAGCAAAAGGATGGCTAAATGTTTCTCTCTTTTGCTCTGTTCAATAGTCTCACTTCATCTCAGCTCTGACAGTGGTTTTTGTCAACTCCAAGTCCTTGTCCTCCCTGAAGATCGACGACACACCTGTGGACGACCCCTCCCTCAAAGTCCTGGTGGCCAATAACAGTGACACCCTCAAACTTCTGAAAATGAGCAGTTGCCCTCATGTTTCACCTGCAGGTACTGACAAATAAAAGGAATGGTAGATATTCTGGATCTTAATGATTGACTAATTATTGTTAAGATTTTAATGGATGAAGAACAGTTATACTGATGATGATGTTTTAGCAGCAGCAGTGGTGACTTGTAAAACACGAATGTGGATGGGAGGGACCATTGATATTTAAATCAAGATATTTTAGGGTTTTTATTAAGATGTAATGATTCACCAATTCAATGAATCACTCCTCCTAAATATTACAATAAAATCAACTCTTAAGTCTAAAAGCTACAGGGAGGTCGAACAGTTCGGTCAACATTGCTTCATCTTTTTTCTGTCCTCCACCTTAAACATGCCGTGTAGATCTTTAGTCTCCTTTAATTGACTTTTCTCTCGACCCCAGGCATCCTGTGTGTGGCTGATCAATGCCACGGCCTGAGAGAACTGGCTCTCAACTACCATTTGCTGAGTGATGAACTTCTCATCGCCCTCTCCTCTGAGAAACATGTTCACCTCGAGCACCTTCGCATCGACGTGATCAGTGAGAATCTTGGCCAACAGTTCCACACCATCAAGAAGAGCAGCTGGGACGCGATGGTGTGCCACTCTCCTAAATTTAATCTAGTCATGTACTTCTTCCTCTACGAGGACGAGTTCGGCCCTTTCTTCCGCGATGAAATCCCTGTTACGCATCTGTATTTTGGCCGCTCTGTCAGCAAAGACGTGCTGGGTCGCGTCGGCCTCACCTGCCCGCGTCTGGTTGAGCTGGTGGTGTGCGCCAATGGGCTGCGGCCGCTGGATGAAGAGCTGATCCGCATCGCTCAGCGCTGCACGCAGCTGTCGGCCATCGGCTTGGGAGAGTGTGAAGTGTCCTGCAGTGCCTTCGTGGAGTTTGTCAAGATGTGTGGAGACAGACTGACACAGCTATCCATCATGGAGGAGGTACTGGTTCCAGATCACCGCTATGGGCTGGATGATATCCACTGGGAGGTGTCAAAGCATTTGGGTCGTGTCTGGTTCCCAGACATGATGCCTACCTGGTAGTGCTCCGTGAGCATGTTTAAGTTGTGTCCAAGTATTTGTGAGTGGACGTGTGTGTTGCTTGGAGATGCCCCTCACCTTTCTCTTGTTTTTGAGAAAGGCCTTTTCCAGGCACCGTATGTATGTGTATGTGGTTTTCTCCCTGAGTAAGTAACATTTTAGTACCTTGTTCTCTGAGCCCTTTCTTAAGGGCTGACACCCTACAGATTGTTTAGGTGTAGTGTTTGAGAATTATTTAGGGCTGACACTTTTCCATGGGAATTAAAAGGAATATCTGGTAATTACTGGGAATAAATGGGAAATTATAGGGATTATTTCATGTCCGCAGCCTGCTTTTACTGCATTATGTACAGGCAGAAACGCAAACATTCTGCCATGTCATGAGCAGACATAAGTACAAATCCTTCTAATAGAAATCAGAAATTTCATTTCAGCAACGTTACTTGTCAAAAGATTGTCATCACCACACTAAAAGCAAAATGTCTTTGAGGTCAGGGAGTGTGGTAGTTTAGAAGATGCATTATTAGGTGGGGACGATCACCACTATAAGCAAATATGTTTTGTTGATAAAGTAAAAATCACCAAAATTCCCATCTTTAACTGTCATGGAAGGTTTCTGAATTGAAGCTTGTTCTAGACTGGGTAGCTGATCACAAGACAACCATCAGAAGACATGTTAAATCCTGTACATAGGTTTTTGTTTGGTTTCGGTTTCCACGTCGGTTGCCTCTTATCATCGTGTCTCTATTTGACATTTTTGAATGTGTTCCTTAGTCACTGCACCTCATTTAGAAACATAGAACTGTCTCTTTCCATGTCGTCTGACATGGACAACGCTAAAAACAGTTCCATCTCAGCTATTTGTGAAGGTGATGATCAGCCGTAATAATCTTAGTATACAGACTAAGGTTATTATATATACACACAGTATATACAGACTAAGATTATTATATATAAAAGTGATGTTTGAACATATGTTATTGACAGAAGCTATATTTCTGCATTGCCTGACTCATGTTGTAAATGTAAATATCAAAGTGTTATATTGCAAAGCAAATGGGGGGGGGGGATTTTAATTGTGGGTGTACATTTTCTGAGTCGTACTGATGCACTTTTACTCTAATGAAGGACCCAGGTTTTGCAAGCATGAGCTGTCATTAGGGCATGTAACAAACAGACTTTGCAGTTTTGAAGGTGGCCAGTAAATCTGTCACTTCTGTGAACTGTCAACTCCTTTTATGGAGTTATCGTCTATTCTTACGAACATTTTAGGTTAATCAAGAATTTAAAATGGCAGGTGGAATTGTTTAATTGTTGACAGCTGACACACACAAATCATTCTTGGAGGCCTCTGGGACAAACCAAACCTGCTCGACAGCACAATCATTCTCCATGCTAATAGCTTATACAGTCTATATTTTACCTAACGGAGATAAATTCTGGCTTAGCATTTGTAAAACATATTTTAGAGATAAATGTGCTTAAAGCTACGAATAAATGGGTTGCCTTGCAAGAAACTCAAATTGATTGACAGGTCTTGTAATACACGGGCAAAATCTAAGTTATTAATGTTGATTTAATGTTTTGCTGTTGAAAGTGTTAACATCAGCAATGTTTGTAAGCAGCAGAGAAACGGTCTGTATTTTCAACAGTGTTCAGATGGCAAACACAAAATACATATTTCTAATGGTGGTTCTTTACATTTAGTTCTAGATAGTATTTATCTCTTGCATAAAAGTACTGCATCATCCAGAAACTCCACTGCTTATTTGGGCGTGGCCACTGTTCTAATGTAACTGATAAAAATATGAATCATTATCCGTCAGTGAGACAATTGTGCAGCCCTGAAGACAAGACAAGTGTGGCAGCTGCATGTTGATGTAACTGACTGTGTGCAAGAATGAAATATTTATGTCTCAATATTGTTTTGTTGCTGTCGAGTGAAAGAATAATAGTTGGAAGAAGGTGGACTTATCAGGGATGTTGTTGCCTGTGCTGAAAGATAACACCCGTGGACTGTGCAATGGAAGAGGCCTGTAAATCATGTCCAGTTAAAAATGGATCATCCTTTTACAGGGTTGATATTTATCCTTTTTTTGTGTGTGTTTTGTTTGCAAATGTTAATAGCAAGCAACAAAAAATCACTACTTCACATAATATTTCTTGTTGCCCTCTAATAGGGTCCCACCATTGTTTTCTGAAGGTCAGCCAGACCTGGCAATGGACTTTAACCTTTACTGACTTGCAGTACATTTTAATTTAGCTTAGCTGCAGTTTTTTTCATAGAGTGTACAGTGTTCTTATTTTAGCTAAACAAGGCTACGTTGTACTGAGAAGATCTGTTGCAAGGTAACCTCTTGTACTTCTCCCAAAGATATGTAATATTTAAGTAAAGTTCATAGCTACATTAAACATGTTTTCCATGTCTGAACTATAAAGGCAACACTGTACACCAGGATATGGTGTTTACATGTGCAACACATTACTGGGATCCTCCAAAAACCAGATCATAATCAGGTTAATAGAGTTCAGTCTACAATATGTCACAATGAATTACACATTTTTATATCATGCGAATTTAGAATCAGACAAAATATTTGAATTTTTGTTGAGGAATTTTACTACATTTAAAAAAAATAAAAACAACCTTAATATTTACTTACATGCAGCTCACAGTTTTCATCAGCAGATGCTCCGCTGTCACCTGACCTAAGTACGGCACTAATGTGGATAAACGCTGGTGTTCCATGTTTCTATTCAGGGACTTCTTTATGAAAGCTCCCTGTCAGATGTGGTGAAGTGGATTTCCAAACCATATGATTGTGCAAACAATACCCCAGTAAATTATAAAACCATGAAAATGTAATGATTTGACAGAACATGTAAAGCCTATTGCTTATTTGCCCCTGGGGGACAATAAAGATTTCTTTGACCTTTGACCTATTCACCTAGGATTTTTTCAAAGCTACTTTGAGAGTGATGTTACTTTTTTGGAAAGCAGATCATGTTTTTCTTTAGATTCTTTGTTCTCTTTAATGCTTGTGTAGCCCTTTATAACTTTTGAGTGCCTCCTGCAGAGCTCTTATCCTCCGTCCTCTAAATCTTAATGTGTCCAGGGAACATTTTATGATCAAACACTGCAAAGTATCTTGTCTCTAATCTATTGATGCTATTTCTTTACAGTGAAAACTAGGCTAGATATAACTCATAAATAGAAAGATACGCCCCTACATAGGATATACATTGGGTCAACTCATTTAAAACTCTTTACCATGTAAATGTTGGATTTTTAGATTAAGCTTCAAACGGCCCTGTGAGGAAATTGGATTGTGGAGTGTAATACAATACACGCAAATGTTATTTATACTGCACTTACCTCCAAGCAGAGTGCTCTACAAGAAGGTATATAAACAACAGTAAACATGAGGACATAAAAGCAGGCGCAAGCAAGAGAGGACACATTCAAATAATAGCTCCATTAAGTGAATTCAGATATAAAGTCATAACTTGAGTGCTGTCTCCTGCTCTACCCACGTTTTTAAGTCTTAGATTTAAAAGGACAAGTGATATTTCCTAAACAGGAAACATGCTTGTATCACTTCAGGTATGGACAAAGAGCTGGTGATGTGAGATTGCTGGTGAAACAACAAACAAAACACGGACCCTAAGGTCTGTTATTGTCACACAGTGAGGCACAAACGCACGTGTGGGTCATGCACAGAAACGCACACATGCAAATTGCGTCCCCCAATGAAATTTGTCCTCTGCCTTTAACCCATCCCAGCCGTCCTTCCTCCTGAGGACAGCCTGGAGCAGTGGTCAGCCTCAATATGACTCAAATCCATTTGATCCATCCAATGATTATTCCAAACACGGTTTTGTAAACATAAAAATAAATGATGGACTCTTTGAAGGAGATGTGTGAATTTGTTAGCTTTGTCAGTGAAGACGGATATAAATGCTATGTGGACAAGAGGCGAGGCTTTAGCACCCCACATAGATGTTTCCCCTTCTTTTGATTACTCTGACCTCTTGACTGGGATGGCATATAATGCACAGTCCATGCTTAACCACCATGTCCCTGTACTGGATATTGGACTTACTGGAATGTTGCATCTACTGCATGTGATGCAATACCATCATTTGTCAAGATAATTACTTAACTAGAATAGGTTTCTCAGGACAGGACAGGACAAACTTAATTTGTTAAATATTTCATTAATGAAAAATGTTTGTGTTCAGCTGGCTGACACACTCACTCCATAATTATGAGAATCTTCTATATGGCAGTGCATAAACATATACTTACATAACGTATGTATATATACAATGCTGTATAGTAATATCAATTTTTTTTCCATATATGTCCATATATCAGATTGTTGCCCCATCTGTAATCCAGTATGATGAGGCTCTTTAAAATCCAGACCAATCAGGGACAGTCTGGAGCAACAGATTTAGAAAGTTAATGATGTTAAACTTCCACTGACACGCCCCCAAGTGGGTGTGTCCCGGAGCGGCGCGACTCTGCTGGGCGGGGCCGACACGGCGCAAGACGGGTCTGCGTTTCCGTGAAAGCCTTGGTAACTCAACGAAAGGCATTAGCACACCAATTCATCCCAATTTATTAGCTGCGTTTCTAAACCTGCCGTGCTAAGAGGTGATGCTGGGGGTGGCTGGAATGACGGGCAGGTAGGACCTTTCATTACCTCGAGTAGTAGCAAACAAACACCGCTAACTTCAGCCAGCCAGCTAGCTAAAGCTAACGTCATGTTGAGTGGCCATTTGGGTGTAGTTGGCTAACCGCTACGTTAGAATACATGCCCCCGTTACAAGGCACCAGCAAAAATGTGCTTTATCAATTACATGTTTTGGTCGAGGGTAACAGTTTTTGGTTCACTGTTGATATGTTGTAGCTAGTTGGCTAATGCTAAGGAAGTAACGTTAGTGTTCTTTCCCCACATTGGAGCTAACGGTAACTGTAAGGTTAGCATGCTAGTTAGCTGTATAACTTGCCAAACTCATTTTTAAATTCTCAACATTATACGAATTATTGCCACCTCACCTCCCCTGATATGTAATGTCCTTTATGGGTATGACCGTGAATGATTTGAAATTGGCTTCTCCAAGACAGCAACTAATGCACTGCATGCCATTACTGAGAAAAATGATAAACCAAACATTAAATTACGTTTGGTTAGGTGTTTTTACAACTTGCTTTTAACATCTTTTATGTTCCACACGAGTTCTCAGTTAGGGAGGGAGGGGTATGGGTGGGAAAGGCAGCACATCATCTCTCAGTACCTCTATTCCTATTCCTACCACCAAATTAGGTGATGGCTGTGCAGTGAGTAGGAGTGTTAGTGAGTTCTCCAACTGATTCACATATTATTCCAAGTCACTGTGGTGACAGCTGCCGAAACAAGCACTGCAGTCAATGTAGGAGTTATGTGAAAAATGATAAACATTGGTTCAGCCTCGCGTCCCACATATTTGTCAGCCTAGCATTTCGTACGGACTCTGGGGAAGTAATGTACTAATATGTATTTTCTTGGCTCCTGTAACAGCATTGCTAATGCCCTGGCCACTGCAGCATGCGAGCGATGTAAGAGTGGCTTTGCTGCCACTGAGAAGATTGTCAATAGTAATGGAGAGCTGTACCATGAGCAGTGCTTCGTGTGTGCCCAGTGTTTCCAGCAGTTTCCAGAGGGACTTTTCTATGAGGTATTGCACTCAAATTGTCACCGTAATTCATTTCACAAATTGACACAATGACGAGCCGTACTGTGTACATTGCATGCGCACTAATTATTTGTCTGATACTGTGTTATAGAGTGTTTTGAATGTGTCACTTGAGTGAAAGGTCAATCTTCTTTTCTTCAAAGTTTGAAGGAAGAAAATATTGTGAACATGACTTCCAGATGCTGTTTGCCCCTTGCTGTCACCAGTGTGGTGAGTGTTACAGGGCCTAATTCATTTAGGGCTTGTCCAGATCTAGTATTTGTGGGGTTGTGTGACCCCAGAAAGACGAGCGACCACTTTGTGGAAGCTAACAGGGATCCAAATAAAGTATCTTGCATTCAGATATATTCAGAATATGTCTAAATGTAATTGTGATGGCCTGCAATTTAGACGTGGTACCAGAATGTATCTAATGTGTGCCTCAAGTGATTATTTGTGATTAGCCTTTGCTTCCCAGCATCCATTTGATTTCTTTTGTGGGGACTGAACCTAGACAGAAAAAAAGTAAAAGACATGTGTACAGACATATGGCTAGAAAAGGGAACTTTTGTTTGCGGGAGGTTTGCAATTATATAAGCACATTAAAATGTTGATTAAGCCTTCATTTTGTACATCTGTGTTCACGCTAATATGGTACATATTTGGATGGAAGCATCCCAGACCTTTCTATGTTGTATGTTTGCGTAATCAGATCCCAGTGTGTCCCCACTGGTTAAGTCTATTCATACTTTTATTTAGAACTTCCCACTTGCCTTTAGATCACCCTAGATGCATTTTAGTGCTACATACGCTTAATATAAATACTGCTTGATGGGGTCCAGGGAGATACAGACATGGTCTAATCAAATTAAATGGACAATTAAAATGCATTCAACATTAAAGTGTCACTTGGAGAACACTATAGAAAGCACTGTAGTGCATTATTGTAACACTAGGAGTCCATAATGGAGTGCTCATTAGGAACTACTGTACAGTACCCAAAGAATAGCACATCTAGTCCCAACATATATTGGAAAAGTCAAACTTGCCTCAAGCTGATCTCTCACTCCTGATTTCCCTCAGGGGAGTTCATCATCGGTCGTGTCATTAAGGCCATGAACAATAGTTGGCACCCTGACTGCTTCTGCTGTGACATTTGCCAGGCTGTGCTTGCTGACGTGGGGTTTGTCAAAAATGCTGGCAGGTAGGTATCCCATTTTTATTACAGTCTTAATATAATACTGTGACAGCCTGTAAAACAGGTGGTTACACACACGTCAAGCTGGTGACTCTCAGTTTTGCGTTCTAACAAATAATGGAATTTTGAGCAGCTGTGACAGAGTATGTCAAAACATTATTTTAGGCTGCTCTTTCTTCACACCCCTAAATTTTGTTCTTTTCCATTTACCCCAGGCACTTGTGTCGCCCGTGCCATAACCGGGAGAAAGCTCGTGGCCTGGGCAAGTATATCTGCCAGAAGTGCCATGCCATCATTGAAGAGCAGCCACTGATTTTTAAGAATGATCCCTATCACCCAGACCACTTCAACTGCAACAACTGTGGGTCAGTCTTCCCACGCCACCCCACTTAGCTTCAGAATATGTTTCAGGTTCACATGAAAAATAATCTATATAACAGTGGGTTCAAAGCCTGTGTTCCTCCCTCTTTTTAATGTGTTTTAATGTTTCTTTCAATGTGTCCACAGGAAGGAATTGACGGCTGAAGCCAGGGAGCTGAAGGGAGAGCTCTTCTGTTTACCCTGCCACGACAAGATGGGTGTACCAATCTGTGGTGCCTGTAGGAGACCCATTGAGGGGCGTGTCGTCAATGCCATGGGCAAGCAGTGGCACGTGGAGGTTTGTGATCAAGAATGAGACTATTTATCAATGCACTAGAGACAATTCCTTTAACGTAATGTATAACATGTTGCTCTTTGTTTTGAGGCCTAGTTTACTTTTGAGTTTGTGCATGTCTAAAAGCAAGGCCTTTAGGAGTTTACTTCAGGAATAATGGCAATGTTTACTGTGCTCATGATTTGGTATTTGTTTGGAAAGAAGTATGGATAGCTATTTTAGTTGTTTGTTTTTGTCAGTAGTTGGATAGCAAAGAAAACTCAAGTGTAACTGATTTGGGCATCTTCTTTGCCAATTTGATGTGTTCAAATTCCCAGAGAGAGGTACACAAAATGGGCCATTAAACACACAAACAAATGAAATAATTAATAATGAATAGTAAAATCAAATGGCATTAATTCATGCAATGTGTTTGTGTAAAAATTCTATTACGCATTGCAAGCTGGACTAAACAGTGCAGGCTTCAGAAAGACTACTGCAGGTTAACAATAGTAGACAAATGTTTTGCTGATTAACTCTTTTTATAGTTAATATCTTTATGTAATGCTGCCTTCAAGCAGAATAAAAGTCTATAATGAATATCACATTTAGTTACTGTTACATATGCACAGGGAAATTAAATGAATAAAATAAACCACTTTAGAACCAAAACACTGTTAATGAGCTCATATGAGGCAGTAGGAGAGATGTGAGCAAGATTGTTCCTCCTGAGGCAGAACACAGCAGATTAAGTTGTGTGTTCATCTGTCTGGAGGCTTCTGAATTACATGCTGTGCAGAAGGCTCAAGACTTATCGACTGTGTATAGCAGTCAATTTAATGCTAAAGATGGTCATTTTCTGAAATTAATGTTGTATCTTACCACTTCAGTAACACTAAATGGCAGGCACCAGAAAAGTAGAGCTATTATAAAAACACTGTGGGAACATTAAAGAATAATTTCCTTTCTCTGTAGCACAGTTGGGCAAAAGGTGATTTAAAAACTAGAACATCACTTAAGGATTGTTATAGTATTATTTCTCCATAGGTGAAGTGTGTAACTTTTTTAAAGCATTTGTAGGTAAGTAAACATTTTCGTGCTATGCTCATGTAGTATTCATGTTTCATAATACAAGAAAATGGCACCGCTCTCCATGTGCACCTGCTCCTCTAGTCAGTCATATGCCTTTTGTTTGGAGTTTTCCCCATGGATGTATGAAGAGAACGGCATACTGCGTCAGAGGCAGGGCTCTGTTCATTCCTATGAAAGCTGCTCGGTGGCACATGAAGCCAAAAAAACGTCCTGGGTATAAAATTACCCGGATCTTCCACATAGTTTCCGCATTGTGTAGCCCATAGAGCAAGTGCACTAGTGCCTCCTTTAACCCCACCTACAAACATGGGTCTCATGGGTCTTGGTGCAAACATACTAGTGTTTCCTTTAGCCCTGCCTCCCAACCACTCCGTCTCAGGCTCACTAACATGAATTGCAGTGACTGGATTTGGCTATTTATGCATTTTACAACTTTTAGGACATAATGATTTAAGTGATCTTACTGGCTAGTTGTTGTACCTCCAAAAAAAAACTATCTGCTGATGTACAGAAGTCTCTTTCACAATGTAAGTTTTTTGGGAAAAAGTCTCGAGGGCGGTGTTCAAGTGATGGACTAGGTAGTTGTAATTACACAATTTGGCCACTATGTCAAATTGGCTTCAATGCCTGGCGCACTTACTGGGGGCTTGGTTTTCCCTCCTGTCCCTCAGCAACATTTGTTTTTTGTTTACAGCATTTCGTATGTGCCAAGTGTGAGAAGCCTTTCCTCGGTCATCGGCATTATGAGAGGAAGGGTTTGGCTTACTGTGAGACTCATTACAACCAGGTAAGAAAAAATAAATAAAGAGCAAAGTACAATAATGGCTTTGGAGGACATGACCGGCATCATAATGTTAATAAAGTCTAAAAAAAAATGACACGGCACTAGTAACCCCTCATTGCTTCACCCAATAAACAAATTTGCATTTGTTGTATTTCCTTGTTTCTGTTATCAAGCTCTTTGGTGACGTGTGCTATCACTGCAACCGTGTGATTGAAGGCGATGGTAAGTATCCGTATAATGAAGCTCTTGTTGAGTACAGTGTTTTTAGTCATTTACATAACATGTTGCTTGAAGATACAACAGTTGAATATTCCCAATTTTTTTCCTTGTTTTTCTTTCTATGACACCCTCAGTGGTGTCTGCTCTCAACAAGGCCTGGTGTGTCGGTTGCTTCTCATGCTCCACCTGCAACACGAAACTCACTCTCAAGTAAGTGATGTTGCTTTTTAATAGCTTCTTTTGCTAACTGATCGTGTACAATACTACCAGCTGATTGTTTTCCCCTCGGTTTTCTGTGACACCTATTTAACCCCTACTTTAGTGTTAGTCTTAACACTTGTCTTTCTGTCTTGTCCTTTTTCCTGCTATGAATCTTCCCTCTTTACTACCAATTTGTCCTCTTACATGCTTTCACTATGGTAACTCAGAGATAAGTTTGTTGAAATTGACCTGAGGCCAGTGTGCAAGCACTGCTATGAGCACATGCCTGAAGAGCTGAAACGCCGCCTGGCCCGACGTGAGCGTGATGCCAAAGACCGCAAGACAAAACCTGCTATCTGTCTGTAGACTTCTTACCCTTTACAACTCACCACTCCATCCGTTGGTTGGTGCTATTTCTGCCTTCCTGTTTTTACGTAGTATTCCTTGTTTACTCCTTTGACAGTACAGCATGATGTCATTATTTCTTATTTTCTAAAGTAAAACCCTGCAATTGTTTTACGTTAATGGCGTTTGTGCAGAACCTCTGAAGTACACATGTGTGTTACACACAAGTTTGACTCAATTGACGCTTATGAGCTTGAACTAAAAATTATTTTCATTATCGATTAATCGTTGTTTTGTCTATAAAATGACATGAGTCCAAGGTGAAGTCTTCAAATGTCTTTTTGTACAATCAACAGTCTAAAACCCAAAGATATTCATTTGTAACTAATATAAAACATAAAATCTGTCACTAAGCACATTTGTTGTATGGTGGCCCTGAGAGCTCAAACCAAAAGCAATAAAACACCATGAATTTGACAGCAACCCTGCTGCAAATACAGAAATGCTCAGTCAAACAGAACACAGTGTAAATGACTTTAAAAAATTTAATTCACTTAATAGAAACTTATTTTTTTGGTTTAACATTATGATTACGTGATTCAGATTTGAATTGGTAAGCTAGTAATTAGTAAAAGGCTAATGTCAGATTAACAGCAGGAGTCTGAAATAATGTCTCAGTGATGTAATCAGAATGGTAAAAGGAAACTAAATGGCACTGTTTGCTCATTTTCCATCACCAATGACGGATAATCAAATTTAGTAACTTCATGAGCCACAGACCAAACGTGTCCCAGGTGTGCCGGGGCATGTTCATCACTTCTTAGCATGCCCTGGAACTATCTATTGTTTCCATTTGTGTTCTGTACGACTTGGAGCATTTCTGTATTTGGTGGTGTTTTTTCACTATGCAGAGTTGAAGTCTTCTAAATGCTGCATGTGTTCTGTCAAATTGGTGAAGATGTATTCTTCATTTTTTTGTGTTTTGTCTATTTGCATGCGTTTTCTCTCAAGTTGCAGTGCGTTGATCTTTCAGGGCCATTGTATATTTGGCATTTTTGCTTGAAGATTGACTCAAACAATTGATCAATAATGAAAAATAAAATTCTGTTCTACGATTCGACTAATTGTTTGAAAGCTCGACTCTACTTAAGAGAAATCTACGCTTTCATCAAGATTTAATAGTTTTAGTTTGAATGAGTATAATTACTGCCTTGCACTAAAGGGAAAGGGAAAAGCTGCAGGATCATTTCAATGGTTTCCATGATAATTGGGGTGTCACCTCCTAAAGGTATGGTCTTAATGTTAATATAATTTAAAGTGAGGAGATTGTGACTTCAAATTAATTTTTACCTGCACTGATGATATTTAGATAAAACATTTGCACGTGGGAGGGAAATAAAAGGTTAACGCTAAAGACAACTCATTGGATCATGTATTTAGTATTGACATGGTCTTTCTTTTCTTCTTTGCAGGAACAAGTTTGTTGAGTTTGACATGAAGCCTGTTTGTAAAAAGTGTTATGAGAAGTTTCCTCTGGAGCTGAAGAAAAGGCTCAAGAAGCTGGCTGAGTCTTTGGGACGTAAATGAGCTGCTTCTGGCCAAACAATCCTGGAAGTATTTCTACTGTGTCTGTGATGGTAAAATATCACAAGGACCCAGTGTTATACCAGTACTCCAATATTAGTCATTTAAACCTGAGATCCATTAAAAAATATAAATGTCGATCACTGTGGTGTTGTCAAACATGCCTGGAAGAAGAAGGGTGTTTGCTTTTTAAATATGCAATGTTTATTTTTTTAAATACATTCCTAAATTGTCCAAATTTGTTATTCGCTCCTCGACAAGACACACGGTGTCCCAGTTTATTATGAGTTTACCATGAGCATAATTGCTAACTTCTATATCTAAAACTGAATTACACATGTGCCTTGAATGTATGAACTATGTGTCTTAAAATGCAAATAATGGTTAAACTGTAATTTACATACTGTTGTAACTCAGTTATGCCTAAGTAAATCTATATTAATTAGACAAAATATCTAATTGAAGCAGAATTTTACTGGACTTCCCACCTTTTGAGCTTTTATATCTCAGTACTTTCAAAGCAACCACTGTGTTCTTTAGGATATTTTTCTTGCTAACATGAAAAAAAATAACATGTTTCAAGAAAATCTTAACATGAACTATTACTTGGGAGCAAGGCCCATCTAAAAGCCACTAAGTGTTAAGGAATCCACCCATACATATCAAATGGTGATGTTAAATGTAAATTAGAAGCTGGTATGTCATGTTAACTCCATTTGTAGTGCCCCCTGTCACATCAGCCTGACGCAACCACTAAATATTCCAAAGGGAAAATATTTTATTCAAAGTATTTATTCAAATAAAATGATTTATTCACTGTTGATTTCTCCACTTGGCCCCTTAATCCCAAAATTTTGAACAGTGAGCAGGGAGAAAATAAGATCAGAGATCAGATCTATTATTAGACTATAAAGTCAGAGTTGGTCTTTTAAAGTATCCTATTGGTGTTCACCGTTGCTATGTACTGTATGTTTTCAGCATGTCTTGTAGTGTAATTGTATTGCTTGTAAATGTCCTGGGTTCGTTAGTGGAAAGGAATTCAGATGTTTACTTTCATCTGATTATTAAACATGAGAACACTTTGATGTTAAAATTTCATTGAGTCAGCACATTGCTTGGACTATTTGTAAACTGGCAAAGTACCACACACCCAAAAATTATATTTGCTTAGTTGAGCATTTTTATTGTGGGACATTTGCATATACATTACCAGAGTTTACATTTTATTGATTTGCATGAAATGGAGAATTACACTTTACTGCAGCACATATACTACAGTATTTGATTTTCTGCTTAATGATCAATAAAGTATTCCTAAATGCATTGCAGCTAATTTCAGTTGATTAAATATCAAATATACCTTGTTGATGTCTGTTCAGCCTATGTGCAAAGTTAATATTCTGACTTTAAGAGTATAGATTTTTTAAACTTGTAGCACACATTCATGATGTATAGCGTAGGCGTACCTCATAATACACATTCACTGATTCCAGAACAAAGCTACAGTAAAAGTTACAGGACATACAAAAAGTGCAAAACAACATAAAAACAATGGAATGTGTAAAGCCTACAATCAAGTAAACTCTTTTGCATAAAGGTGCCTCCTGTCAACCCTCACAATGAACTTCACCTCATATTAGATACATATTTCCATGTGTATGTCACTGTGATAGTGTGGCAAAAAGAGTGAAAGACTGATAATAGAGCCTCTGGCGCTTCTTATGTTCCTACAAAAACACCATGTAACATGTAATTATACACTGATCAGCCATAACTTTCTGACCACTGACAGGTGAAGTGAAGAACATTGATTATCTCGTTACAGTGGCACCTGTCAGTGGGGGGGGGATATATTAGGCAGCAAGTGAACATTTTGTCCTCAAAGTTGATGTGTTGAAGCAGGAAAAATGGGCAAGCGGAAGGATGTGAGCGACTTTGACAAGGGCCAATTTGTGATCTCCAAAGCTGCAGCTCTTGTGGGGTGGTGAACCGGCGACAGGGTCATGGGCGGCCAAGGCTCACTGGTGTGTGTGGGGAGCGAAGGCAGGTCCAACAGAAGAGCTACTGTAATTCAAATTGCTGTAAAACTGAATGCTGCTTCTGATAGACGCAGACCGGCTCATGCTGTCATAATGTTATGGCTGATTGGTATATATTTTAATAGTGCTGAAAATGACTTTAAAAGCCAGGGTTAAACAACTGGCAATGTGTTTCACACATGGTTTTACAACATTTTATCTTCCTGATCCGCTTGTATTTGCCACCTTTCTGTAACAATGACACAGAATAAGAGCAGAACTGTGTCTCATAATAGGTATTTTTCAAAGCAGACATTTTGACTGACTCATAGTAGTAAAAACACAGGTGTTATTAGTAACATTATCAGTGGCTGCATTGAACCATAAACCAGTCAGGCTTTAAAAAAGCTGAGCATTTTCTTGGCCTCTGCTAAAGCAAAGTAGTACCTGATGTTTTGTTTTCCTCATGCAAGTATGAAGCTTGTTGGTCAGCTTCCATCAGCTATGCAGTATTATTTCATCATGTTCAATGCTTAATGTATTTCTTTTTTTGTGTGTGTATTCATGGCTGAACCAGAATGCATAAAAAAAGAATAACTGAATTCTTGAGACCAGATAGAATGCAGTTCAATTTGGCATCATGTCTCATCACCCCCACAGAATAGAAGGGAGTAATCAACTGAAATGCCTCAAAGGGATTGCAGAGAAGAGGTATATGTTGGAGTGAAACAGGGAGTAAAGGAAAATGCATGTAGACATTTGAGCAGCAGTATAGCAGTTCTGCCTGACTATCACACACTGCTTTCTTAATGCGAAAGAGGTCAGAGACGAATGTTGAGACATGTTCATGCTAATAGTATGCTGTGCACTGCTGCCTCACAGCAAGAAGGTCCAGGGTTTGATTCCCTCCGGGGGGCCAGGCCTTTCTGTGGGGAGTTTGCATGTTGTCCCCATGTTCACTTGGGGTTTCCTCTGTGAAACAATAACCCAAATATAAAAACATGCAAGAAGAACAGACTGCTCTCTTGACCTGTCCCTGACCAGGACAGGGCATGAGCACTTGGACTTGTTCCCCGGTTTCTGTACTGATGGCTGACAGGATGTCCTCGGTGGAGGAAAGGGCCCCTGGATGGGTTAAAGGCAGAGACTGAATTTCAGTGTGGGATGCTGTGTGTGTTTGA
>JAVQJF010101484.1:0-20328 GCA_036023855.1 Gadopsis marmoratus | reverse complement strand
CCCCCCACCACCCACCCACACCCCCCCCCCCCCCCCCCCCCCCCCCCCACCACCCCCCCCCCCGCCGCGCCCCCATGAACAATGAACAATATAAACATGAACAATATATATCTGTGGTTGATTTATCATCCTCCAAATCTTTTTCATCATCAAATGAAATATCATCAAATGGCTGCAGTTATTTTCTGACTGAATGAACATGACTAGTATAATAATGTCACCGGTTAATTCATATTAATAGTTATATAATCTGTTCACAAGACTTGTATTGACAGTAAGAAGGACCTATTTCTTAAAAGTTAGCCTTTATTGTCATCTTCGCAAAAGTAATGACAGTTTCCTTTATCGGCCCTGAATTTCCATACTGGTTCATCTCTATTTTTCCCCTCGAAGATAAATTATTTTAGACTGTTTCCACGTTAAATCTTACTGCAAGTGCAATTTTTTTAAAAACGTCACCTCAGCACCCTGTCAACCAATTACTAAATGACTGGAACGCTAATTCATACTCGCCGTCTCCTCCATTTGCCTGTTGCTGCAGTTTTATAGCACAAAAATTTAAAAAGAAGGTAATGAGACCAAGTCGTCCTCGTGCAGGAAATGCAATCAATACCGGACCGATTTCTGCTAACTGAAAACCATATGCCGGCACCTGATGTTATAGTGATGGTAATGGCACTGTCAAGTTTGACAATGTGGAGAAAGCAATACTGTCATTCCCCATATTCACTTTTGAAAATCTCATTTTGCTTTCATCTCTTCACTAACACAGAGCTGTCAACATGTAATTCAATGAGTGTCACCACTGCGCTTGAACATTTTCTTCGTCTCTTTTTTTTTTCGTCTTTTTTTTTTGGGTCACACCATCCAGCATGTTGTGTTTAACCCTCCTGTTATCCTCGACTCTTCTAACATCTTTCATCCTCGGGGTCAGTTTGACCTCAGCAATTACAGCCTCCGGAAAACGATTGTAATTAAATTTGTTTTTCCGAGTTTGTGCGTCAGGTGCTTTATGTCACTTTGTTGGCTGCCTAAATACCCCTTTCAATGAAAATGTAAAAATATGCAAATCGGCATAAAATCGCACTCATTGACCTAAATTGGAACAAAAGATATTTTGGGTGTTTTAATGGTTTTATATTGTCCCACGGGGTATTTCGTCTTGTACACCTGCATATTACAGGCAGAGCTGGACTGTGCAACACACGCTGCCCGTAGTTTGATACCGTATGTGTTGTCTGAAGGGACAACGGCCACAAAATGCATCGCGTATCGGCCTTGCCTCCGTTTCTCTGCGACATGGGAGAAACTTTAGGATGTATCACATTGGCAACACTCTTTCCGTTTTTGGATGGTAGCGTGTGCACTCTTGGAGGCTACGAGAGGACGGCGACAGCAGGATGGTCAACCCCAAGGGCGTCCTTCTCATAATCGCGGCCCTCCTCAACGTTTTCCTCAGCCTCAGACACATTCTCCTTTTTTTTTAATGTCACTTTCACGGTCAAAGAGCTGTGACAAAAACTTTGCTTAGAGGTAATTTTCAGTTGAGAAAGAGCATAAGGAGAAGCACCGAGAGAAGTGGTTTAACAAGGCTGCTTTATAAAACATAAGAAATATGAAGATTTTGCAAACATTGGCTTAGGTTGTTTTGGCTGAAATTAAAGTCACTATCAACTTCAAGAATGCCCCCTGCTTTGGTTTGGGCAAACACGTAAAAGGCAAACTGATCCCAAAGAACACTGATGCATACAAAATACATATAACATGTCATCACGTTAATTTTGTGTTTACTCGGCTGGCCCCATTATACATTAGGAAACCTAATAATTTCAAGACGTTGAACATTGAATGGGAGCAAACTGAGCAGGCGGGTTAGATCGCAGCGCGGCCACTTTGGTTGTGAGCTGGTGGTCATCATCCCTTTTTTGTATTATGCAATGGTTTTTGCAAAACGCCCGTCCTAAAATGAGCATTTGATCTGAAAGTGACGCGTTGATGTTTACAGTAATGCCTCTGCACAAGAGCTGCCTTTTTTTATTCAAAGTTGTGGATGAAATAGGCTGTCAGAATTGAGGAAATTGAAACCAGTCAATATCTCGGTGCGTTGTGAGAACACTATCTTCTGTTTCCAACAGCAGGCACAGCACAAATGCATATACAGTACATATACTCTTCCTCACACCGAGAGAGCAGCCATTATATAGTGTTCTTCAGTCTAGGCCACACAGGCATTTCAATTCAAACAAAGCCCTGCTGACTGACAATATTCTGCTCGTATCCCTTAAACGGACCAAAACCAACAATGAATTGACTGTATTAACAATTAAAATCCATCAATTTTAAATTCAGTATGCTTTATTGGCATGAATGTAACAGTGGCAGATAACATCTACACACGTTTGTTTCTATCCCCATCATTCAGCCGGTGAACAGCATGTGACGTGGTTGACGGCTAAACCACAGTGACCTCATGGACCTTGAGGTGAGATTCTTTTGTCAACTGAGATCAGGAATGAACTTTGGACCCAAACGTTTGACTCGATGTGGACGCGGAGTCGCGTTGAAATGCTCAGAGAAACTTGAACTTTCACTATACCTTGTTGGGTTTTGATCTTTCCGTAGAGATTGTTGACAACGAAATTTAAAAGCAGACTAATAGTCGTGTGTTTGCTGAGCACAGACGATAAATGCATTTCCCAGGCAGACATTTTCTTCCCTCAGGCAGGATTAGAGTCGCCCATTTAATCGGTTTCCTTGTTAAATGGCAAATACTTATCTTCTCTCCTTTTCTGTACCGAGATCCAAAGATTCAAGCGGATCATTTCCATACAAAGGGACGCCGGCTCTTCCTCGGCCCTACAAGGGATGGGAATTATCCGGAGCAGTGCTACTTGTGTTGTTGGCTTGTTTCACCATACAACCCTTCAGTTGTTTCCAAGCAGCCCGACACTACAGTCATTTTCATCAGCACTCTTGTTCAGGTAATGTTCCATCAGGCTGGCTGATTTCAGGGCTTATCTTGTTAAGAGCCCCCCCCCCCCTCCGCTTCGCCGCAGATCGTTGCGGCTGTCGGAGGCAGGGGCCCCGCACATCTCGGGACTATTATTGGTGATCGTAGAATGACACTAATTAAAGTCATTGATGTTTAAAATCAAGCGCCGCCACGTCCCGCTTGTTTTGCCACAAAAGCTCAGATAGCTTCTCAACCTGGCCCCGTCGTGTCGTTATCACGTCATTTGTTTCCAAGCCGTGTGGAGGAACCAGTGTGTGTGTGTCGCTTCATTTAAAGATTTAAAATGACATAAACCCCCCCCCCACACACACCTGAAGACGGGGGGAGAGCTCAGCTTGAGGTATTTACATTTTAATTTTAGCACTGCCATTCCTTTCTTTATGTGAGGGGAAATGCTGTAGCTCACGGAGTTGAACTTTAATCTAGCTTTTATTACAATGCAGCAAAATAAAGACTATTTCTAAAGCATCTTCCTTCCCTCCCAGCTGACGGCAGCATGTTTGATTAATTATTGGAAATACTACGTGGCACAGTCGGCCACGAAACCTCCCTCTTTATTTAATCAGTGGGTCTGTTGGTTCAGACAGACAGAGAGGCTACACGCTTTGGATTTTGTCTTTAGTAGGCATATTTAATGGCTTTATTTTGCTGTATTTTTAAAGTTGTAGACCACTTCAGGGACGACAGAAGCAAGCTGTAAACCCAGTACTGGCATACTGTCTACTAGGGTTGATATTGCAAATGTACCAAACAGTTGCTTAGTTACACATGCAGCAGAAACTGAGCAACATCAGCATTCATTTGGAGACATTTTCTATGCAAGTCCAACACTCTTTGCTTGGCTCTACACAGTGGCGATTCTGGAGTCTGCAGGGGCCCCACCGGCCAGCGTTCATCACCGCTATCTTCCAAATAATCCGACGCCAGCGAACAACGTACAAAATCTAAACACTTCACGTTGGTAGGATTTTCAACATATAAATGTAAAAGAACGATAAAGACGTGCGAAGTTCATTCTTACTGAGACGTGGCACCTCGAGACAGTTAACAAACAGCCTGGGGCCCCAAGCGTTTGCCTGCCTTGCCTGTTCACAAGCTGCACGTCTGGGTCTCCATCTCCTCCTGCACACAAATATCTGGCTCTTTAGCTGCTGTTCACCAGCGAGGCGCTCGCTTCGCTTGTCTGTTCGGTGCTGGGCAGGCAGCGTGCAGTCGGCTTTTTGAGCTGCTCTCGACGAAAATGTCCGTCGTTCTGCTTCTGGAAAACTGAGCGAGCGAGCAGGAAGGTTTGCGGGCTGCAAAACCAAAACACCGAGCGGAAAGATGCTAACGGCTCGGAGCCGAGGTGGAACTGCAGTGACGCCTTTCACGCTGCACGTAGTCTTGTGTCCCATTGTTGGTAGATAAATCCTGGCTAGTGCAGCTTGTAGTAGCTGGTGGCTCTTTTTTAAAGTCTAAGTGAGTCAAGTTTCCACAGCAGAACGGTTAAATTCGGACACATTCATCCAGTAAGACAACACGTGCTCTGACTACAGCACATATCCCGTCCACACGCACCTCCAATGGTTAAAATAAGTAAGCCGCTGTTCCAAGATGGCTGAGGGTATCTGCCGCCTGAGCTGCTGCCTGTAAACATGGGTTTTACGGTAACCAGGAACCGTGCAGGCACACGTTCTGATGCGTGTGATGCATCTGTTGCCGCTTTCTGACTTCCACTTGTTGCTGGCACAGGACGCATAACTGATAACCAATCATTTATTGTTGTTGGCGGATAAATAAGTCAATATACTGTTTTCAATTAGCTGATCAGAATCACTCAAACGACCTTCATGAAAGGACTTAATGGCCCGATTCGACCCAAGGACCACCGTTTAAATAACCCACCTTAGGGCCTAATGAACTGACGGCCTTTGATTTGAGACGTTGGCTTCCGTAGCTCCCTGTTGTTGAAATGGCTTTAACGATGCTCGATGCGTGTTCCACCTTTATTTATGGCCGTAGTAGCATCTGGCTGGCAGCCACGGCAAGCCCCCACCCCCCCCCACCCTGCTTAAGATGCAGTGGAGCCTCTATGGGTTAGGAGGGCCAGCTCTATCAATCTGCTCCCTTCCGGCCCCCACGTTCCCCAGCGCGGTTAATCACTGCCACTAATTAGTGCTAATTACTCATCGCTGCCCGGGAGAGCCCCCCTCGCTGGCTCAACCTGATCTGAAGGTCCTCTGTTGCACCCCGCTGCTTAGCATTCCTCAGGTACGGGAGGAGGCGCGGGGACGTGGGAGGTGCAGAGGGGGACGGAGGAAGCTCATCTTTTCATCTTTTTTTTTTTTAGCAACATTTTTGCTAAATCTAACACATCCCAGGTGTTTAGCCTCCGGTGGCTGCAGGTAGAAGGCTACGTCCCCGCGGGGCTGCAGCACCGTTTTAGCCAGGCAGACTGGTTTGTGCTGGTCTGCATGCACAGGCCTGGCCAGGCTTAATGAGCCAGCACCTTTTTGCTCCCTCTGTCATTAATTGTCTGTGGCTGTGACTCTGTGGGTTACGTTGCATTTGGCTGATTTTTTTATTTATTTTTTGCTCTCTCTGTAATTTTGCTTTAATAGATTCAATTTGCTTTCATTTGCTTTGTATTGATTTATTTGTCCTGCTTTGTCTCGTCAACCATAGAAACCTATAATTTCTCACAAAACTTTGTGAGGAAAAGGCCGAGGGGGGGAGGGGGGAAGCTCGTTTAATTTTGCTAATATTGAGCGAGTTATTTAAAAAAAAAAAAATGTAAAAAAAAGGCGAGCAAAATGACAAATGATGCTGATGCGGTGTGCAAGCGAGGCTTGACTAAAGCTTGAACCCATTTCTCGGCGGCACGTACAGACATTACAGATTTCAGACCAGGCGCAAACAGCGAAGCTTAACAGGTTGAGAGGTTGTGCAGCCTGACGGGTCACGACGCTAAATCATTTGTCGGGTTTTAACCCGTCAAACAAACAAAATCTCATTTGCTAATAGAAGGTGAGCATGTCATGTCAGGCCTAAATAATTACACAATGACAGCTGATTGGGGGGGGAAATGAGTAAATTGGTATTTCAGACAAAGCGGGGTTGAGGATGTGTGTGTGTAACACAGATTGCTTTAGCCTCTGTCAGCGGCGCAGAGTGTCGCCAGGAATCACCGAGAGGGTGAAAGGCTTTACCTCTCACTGACCTCCAAATGTGAAGCGTCCAGCTGTAGTAGCTGACAGATGAACCGGACACAATCGTAACACAAACAGAAAGAGTCGGAGGCAGACAAACACTCGGACATGGAAAGATTGCCACATAGAACTGAACTCTTCTCTTTCTTGATATTGTAATTTTCATCTTCTTTACTTAATTTTGGACTAAAGAAAATAACCTTTCCCGCCTCAGAGGCTGCTGATAATGTCCTGATGTTGCACAGGACTAATGCAGAAGTGAAATAACTCATTTATTGCTTATTTTAGCAGGGACAATGCATGATGCATATATTGCACCACATTTTCATCTGTAGTCCCTGAAGAAACTCTGTGCCAGTACGTTCTCAATGGAACGGGAATCGGAACATCTTCAAGAAGCCAAACTAATCAATTAAATATCACCCTGCAGAAAGGTCCAGCTTATAATATCCAATTTCGTTCTCTACAATTTGAGTCGTAAAAGACTTATTTTTAAGGGGAGCCGAAATGCTGCCAGCACAGTGACGCACCAAGTCTTAAGTTTCTAAAAACGAGTGTCTGTCTGTATTTTGAATGAAGAAAGCTGCATGCAGATTGAGGAATAAAAAAAAAAAAAGGTAAACTTAATATTAGAAACATTTGGAACACGTGGAGGTTCAAAGTGTATTCTTGACTTTGGAGAAAGCGGCTGAGAGAACGATCTCGCAAAACAAGGTCGATTTTTTTTTTTTTTTGTAGCTTTCAATCACATTATCTTCATCAGCGGATGCAGTTAGCGCAGCTGTCAGAGGAATGTAAATGTTCAAAATGGACATTTTTCTGAGCACTTAAAGGACGTCGCTCGATGTGTTCTTTAAAAGCTGAGGTTTATTCTTCATCCCTGACCTTGGAAACGTTCTGTACAGTGGCACCGGGTGGATTCAGTAAATGTTCTGGAGCTTTTAGGCCAACGTGAACGAGACGTATTCGAGAAGAAAACGCCTACAATGCCATGACAACTGGGCTGCTGATGAAGATCGCGTGATATGATCGAAAGCTTCGGAACAGCTATTAAATGGACCTTTTTGGCGAGACTGCACTGGGAAAGGGGTTCAACCCATCTTACTACACTAGCAGAATGTTTTATTTTCCAGAAAATAAAACGGATTTCACAATCTGTTATGGATTTAGAAAACAAAGTAAAACCAAAATCACGTAACTCGCGCAGTCATGAAAACATAACCAGGACAGAAAGTGCGTTTGAGCTGAACTCAGCTGGCCAGACGCCCTCATGTTGAATCATTTCTTATCTTTGTGATATTCGTCGCCAAGGCCAAATAAAAGCTGCATGGGCAGGTTAGACCATGAATAGAAAGTACTCTCTGTTTATGTGTCTCTCTCTCTCTCGCTCTCCCTCTGTCATTACTTTTGGGGAGAATAGCAGTAGTTTTGAAAGCAATCTCCGTCGCAGCCTCTCAAAGAAAAGAAAAAGTGTCAGAATCAGAAATGCGTTGGGGGGGGGAGCAAACTTCCAACTTTTTATACAAAAGACAGGACGACGTTCTGTTTCCACGCTGATACCCTGAAGGGTTCTCATTTATCTGGTGACACGAAGGAGTTGTGATTAATAACATTTCTATGATGAGCTCAGGCAAGTCATCAAGACATCTGCTATAATGTAGAAAAATATACCGTTCACAGGTAGAGAAACGGGTACAGCTGCCACGTACTTCTGTTTACTTCCAACATTTTGAACGCGCAGCGCAGTATTCATACGTCGTCGAACCCCTGAACCTTTGCGTTACTGCAGGGAAGTAAGGTGCGGTGCATTAAAACAGCTCTGGAAACAATTGGCTGCATTATACATCTATGTCTCAAACCTGCTGGAAGACATAGCAAGAAGCGTTTCGGTCCAAGAGAAACACACATCCTGCAGGACGACGCCGGCCTGAGCGGTTACTCTGCAGCAGTGCCCTTAAATGTGCCCGACAATACTTTGTGCAGACGCTGTTCCCTCCTTATTTCCTCATGTGTTTTCTTGCGGTGGGACTTTTTAAACTGAGACGGCAAAGCAATGTGTTTTTGTTTTTTTTCTTTCCTGCATGAATCTCTCTCGGCGGAAGGCGTGAGGCCTCTTTACTGTTTGAGAAGACATTTATGTCCTGGCAGTATGCCTCCCTTGAAAGTGTAGCCATTTCTCCAATAAGATTAAATTCCCTCCGCACCAACTTTGCTCATTAAACCTCCGAGATTCATTCAGGTTTATTTTTAGAGCGATATTCCTCGTTACAGCGGTCGCAGTCAAGTGGGTTTTATTGTGTGTCGCTGCAGGTACTCCAGCAATATGTTTCCTTGGAGCAAACACAAGTGAGATGAGGTCAGAGGTGGCCTGCTCAGCAGTGGATTTCCATGCGTTTTAAAAAATTCAGGTCCAGGGACAGGAATGTTATCTGTGTGCATACTGTGACTAGTATTCCTTCGTCAGGCGCCTCTTTAAAGGAATCCGTGGCAGTCTGTGTTTTCGCCTGGTCCCCCAGCAGCATCAGGTACGTGAAGGTCAAGCTGTACTTCACAAGCACTTCAACAGTAAATGCTTGTTGTGTTTCACGTCAATTAAATTCTGTTTTTAAATCTAATTTAATTGGTGTTTAATTTTTTCTCTCGGTCAAGCTGCGTCTTAAATTATAGGACAAATTGACAGTTTTGGGAAAGGGAGAGGCAAATGTGACACAACAGACCCGGGACAACAGAGGCGAGACCGCCTGTGGCGACTTTTCAAATGCAGATGATCGTCTCTGCCGGTTTGGAAGAGCTACTGACAAACAAAAGCCGTAAAACATGCCAAGTCTGTGCTTTGTTTGTGGGAGGATTTGTCTGTACGATACTGTGTTTCCTTGTTGCCACTCTAAACCCAAAATACGCTCACAAAACCTAGAAACAGCGGGCGTCCAACGAAGACACTTTGTCTGCAAATAAAGTTTTTGATACATTAACTTCTCCAGATGCAGATATGCATGCAGATGCCCCCCCCAATAAAATTAGCCTGAAAGAAAAGGACCAATCACATTGCACCTACCCACCTGCCATTTGCGTTTTGTAAATTGGAAATAATATTCAGTAAAAACGGCACAAATGTCTTGGCCACGGGAGACGGCATGAAACAAGCTGTAACGTGTCGCATTCCGCCAACTCTTAATTGACCTTTTGTTCCCTGCCCTCCTCTTTATTTTCATTCTTATTTCTCTATTCGCTACAAATATAGCCATAAACCTGAGGCAAGAGTCCCCATGCAGCCAAACCCAAAGGCCATCCTTATTCATTAGTCGAGCTCGCGGTGTTGTTGGCTGCCGCCCGTCCGTGGCTGCAGCTGACATCTGTTGGCAGAATGTGGCGTCCAGGGCTGTGATGGGCAACAGGAACTGATTTATAAGGTTCCCTGTTTAAGTGGGTGTCTTAAAGTAATTATAAACTGTTGGGGGGGGGGTTGCTACTAATTACACCTTCCCTGATCTGTAATGAAGGCCGAACAGCATGAACGAGCTCATCCTGCGTGTCTCAGGCAGTGGAGGAGCGAGGGCAGCTGAGCTTGACCAGTTAGTGTTGGTTTAGCTCTGGGCTGGAGCTCCTCACCTGCTGTTCTGCCGCCGTCTTAAGCCAATTTCTCTTGAGTAATTAACTGTGATGCCACATATGGCGCAATGGTGGAAAATCTGATCGCTGGCGGATGTAGAGGAGTCGAAGAGGGGGGAAAAAAACTAAACGCGGGGGGGAAACCCTGCAGTGACCAAAGCTCCGAAGACCCAGCGCGAGCATAAATGGGATGGCTGGAAAATTCTTTTGACATGCACAATTAAAAACAAATGTTGTTTCCACATGGCATAAATGAGTGTAATTAATCACTGAACAAATGAATTATTAGGGAGATTAGAAAACGAGGTAGATTAAGTACACCAATGAGGCTTGAATTATTAACAGTATTTGTATCAGTTGATTGGGATGTCGTGGAAAGAGAGCACCTTCTGCCAACATACGACAAAGTAATTAGAGGTGGAGTTTTACGTACGTTATACATTGGGAAGCTCATGCAGCAAAGAGGAAGCTAACAAAGGTGTATATATAGAGCTGTAGACCATAATGTGTTCTGGGCCTCTCGCGTGCATCTATTCTTTCTCTTTGCGCCCCAACAAAGTGTATTCTTACTTTGATACATGTGCATTTAATTATTATAACAAATGCATGTATGTAAGAGGAGGATGTTTGTATGACTACATGTAAGATAAAGCATACAGAGTAGAGAAGAATGGATTTGTGACGGGAGAGAAGGAAGGCAGGTGAGTCGTTGCGCTGTGATTGGCTTCAAAGGTGGAGCAGGTGGTTGTCCTGTTACCAAGCAGCATGGCAGGAGACTAAACGCACGAACTACAGCGAGCAGTGGGGGTATTTGTGGTATTAAGCACATTTAACTGTTCTCAAGACTGTTTTTTCCTCCGGTCTCTCCGTAAGAACTCGGCAAAAACATAATGATGTGCGTGCAAGGAGAGCGTTTCCATTTTGTGAGTCTGCATCTTAATGTTGAGATGGACAGAAGTTTAGACGAACCCTTTTATGATTGCGAGGTGGCGTTAACGTAGAGACGTGAGAATGAAAATGTATGTATCTGACAGTGACTGACAACGTTACATTTTTCATTTCTAAAAGGAAAGAAAGGCTTGAGAAACAACCGGCAGTAAGCACGGCACTATATTGCATTAGCTTTTTTTTTTTTTTTTTTTATATAGAATGCGTTACAATGTTCAGGAATTACTTTTGTAATAAAAGTTTTGTCAAATGATCAAATATGCGAATATTGTTGTCGCGATGGACGAAGCAGGGAGGTGAAGCTGTGTTTAAGCACCAAGTTACAGAGGAAGAGTTTCCGTCGAGTGAGTGACACAAAAGCAAGATTAGGGGATCAAGTGCTGCAGGATGAGAGAGGAATTTAGTGGAATTGACGGCATATTCAAGGGTTTCCGAGAGGAAGGGAAGACAAGAGACAGGGCGATAATTTTAGAGATTTGAAGGGTCAAGATTAAGCTGCCTGATAATAAGCAGAGTGAAATGAACCAATTTTAAAAATGTATGCTGACAAAGAGGGTTGTCAGTAGCGCCACAAATGACTTGGTATCAGACAACAGGCTTTTGGAAATATTGGATTGCACAGTCGGACAGTTTGACTGCCCGCCGCGCTATATTTACGCACAGCTCATGTTGGAGGCTGCATTAGGTCTCCCGCACGCTGCCATTCCTTCGCGGTAAATGTGAAGGGCCAATAAAGAACCCAGATTCCTCGCGGATGCAATTAGCCAATCGTTTCTAATAGTGTCCATAGCAATGCATTTTCACGGCAGTGCCATTTTACCCCGGGCAATATGCCTTGAAGTGTAATTTCTGCCTGAGCGTTTAGACACAGAGCTATCGATTGCATTCAGTGAATGATCTGCTCAGAAACCCATCATCTACTTTAATAATGTCACTCACCGCCACATTCTCTCTGCTTGGTTTCCATTAATAGCCAGCCTACGTGACATTGTCAACATTCGCTGCTCTAACAACAGGGTCTTTGAAGCATGGCTGCTTCGCAATTGGGTCATTTAATCAATTTATACAATTGAACCTATTTAACATATTGATATGCAGTTACCCTGTAATGTGTGTGGCCTTTTATCCCCCCGAGTGAAGCAAACTCCAAGGGAGCTTTTCAGATCTTCTGCCGTTATTTATCATGTGACATTTAACTGGGCCGTGATGGCACCAGCTCTCCACTTTAATTAAAGGTTCAACCTCTTCACTGGATGACAAATTGACTGGTTTGTGCCTTGGAAAAGTGGTGGAACACGTCTAGTCCGCCTTGCCCCTCGCTAACGGTGGGCTAACACCGGGGGGAGGTGGAGCTGGCATTTTTAGGCGAGTCATCACCGAGCAAGAGAATGAGCCGGATCATCTCCTGCACAGCCCTCCTGGGCTGAATCAAACAAAAGTTTTTGTCTTTGATCAGATCCGTTATAAGCTTGTCTTTCTGGGACGGGGGGGTTATCATGAACAGGATGCTTTCCTCTTTAACATTATTTCCTCGATCTGCCGTTCCTTTTTGTTAAGTTTTTTTTTATTTTTGTGGTGACCTTCTGTTTGTGCAGATGCGAGATCTGCAACTCTGTCGGTAGCAGCAAATGGCTAATGGTCCATCCCCCGGTTATTTTACGGCAGGCTGGAGAATATGTCCACTTTGCATGGTTCCCTTCTTCCATTTTTCAAACTTCGCCGGAGTTGGGGGTGACACAGCTTGAAACGGGTTTCAGGAGAAGCAGCAACACAAATGGAAGAGTAGGCCCAGATGATACAATCACTTTGTTCAGCATGAACACTTCTGCAAACATGTTTTTTGGGGGGGGGGCGGGCGGTTCTGCGGGGCAGGCGCCAAGGCTTCTGTGTAAGATGAGATGGTGTAAACAGGCAGATTGGCTCTCTTCTCGACGTTAGCTCCTTGAGATTTCATGCTGGCTGGATTTATAGAGTCACAGTGCATTGGAATCTGCCTTGGGCTCCTCTGGGGCCCGTATCAGAGAGAGCACAGAGCTGTGAACTTCAGATGATAAACCAAATAAATCTATAAAAAAAATGAATACATTTTAAAAATAGAGGCCCATCTTTTTACTGTGGCTTTCACGTCGGAGTTGTCCTACCTCCTCAGCCTTCACGTTCATTATATCTATACTCTTCTTTCCCTTTATTACATATTTGATTCATCTTGTTTTCAGGGTTTGAAAATGTTCTCTTATTCTTTATTCTTGTTTCGATTTTCTGCTTAATTTTGTTTCCTCTTTCTAATCTTCTTTTCCGCATCTCCTATCTGGGTCATTTAGATGCAACAGCTTCAGAAAAACAAAAATCCACAGTAGACTTGGAATATAATGACCTGAACACCTTGAGACTAAATCTGCGTGTTTGAGTTGATAAATCCTATATACAGTCACTTTATTGTGGCGTCAATACATTCTGGTGACATGGAGTACGAGTACTGGGCCACGTCCCCCTTATCAAATTATACTTTAAAAAAAAACAACAGAGAGCAGGTATTGCATAATCTCATCCAGAATTCATAGAACTAGAGTTACATTTTGAGTATGAATTTGTGTGGGGGCGTTGTTCAAAATAAAACCGGGGCCAGCTCCACAACAAACGACGTGTGTGATTACAACATATTTTCAGTGCACACGCCAGAGCACAGCTTTACACAACAGACAGAGAGAAAACCATTTCCCAGCATCCACTGCAGCTGACAACAAACAAAACGCCACAAAGACGACTGTTAACTTAGATTTGAATAAGCGTCATCGAATCTTTGCCGTACCTTAATTCTTTGATATGTGTTTTTATTCGCAGTATTTTCTCGGGCGTTTTTTCTATATTGACATATGCAATTTATAATATTGTGGGGGAGGGGGCAAAGCATTAATGACGGTGAAGGAGGAGTATTTGCGTTATCAATACACCCGCTCGTCCATCAGCACAGCAGAATGGACCGGTGGGGGGGGGGGGGTCGTCCCGTGCGGAAGGGACAGTTGCCTCGGCTGCTGCAGCCCTACTTCCTTGACAGCCCCTGGGATCCCTTTGTCCTGTTGTAAACTATTCTGAAGGAAGGACATTTAATTGCCCGGCACACACTAATGAGTTTGCAAACTAATTAAAGGGGGTATATTACGCCCTGTGGAGGCCCACATCACTAAGAAAGCCAGGGACATCTTTAATGAGGAGCCTTGATAACCCTTCAAAGGAGGAATGTGTAGTGTCTGTAATGATGCCCAGGGTAAAGCCGAGCTCAGTCAGGGAAAAGTGTGTGTGTGTGTGTGTGTGTGTGTCCCTCACCTCGGGTGTGTGTAGACTTGCAAGCAGATGCCAAGTGTTTTCAGTCCATCGCCCACAGCTACCTACCTACATGTCCTAATCAAAGAGTTTCACTCTCCTTCCAATAGGTTGAAAGAGACCAGCTCCTGCTCCTCGCTCAGTGGGTGGCACGCAGAGATTTCCAGGTTGTTTCATTTTCCTGCATTGTGTTATAAATTGCATATGTATTAATTTGGTTTGTTGAGGAATCGGAGGAGGGTTTTTATTATTATATTTTTTTTTAATGAGCGACTCAAAATGGCACGTGAGAATGACGATGCAGAAGATCTTGGCTGAGCGAGAGAGGCAGACGCACGAGTTGGACAGATGGACTGAAATATGCCATCAGAATCGATGAAGGTCATGATTAGCCCTCACTTTGGAATTCATTAAATCACCCCGGGGCACTTTATGTTTTCGAACAAATTAAACTCTCTGAGCGTTGGTGACGTTCAGCCGTCGCTCTCCGTCATACCTGCCTGAGCTCCTGCTGTGGCTCGATGCAGCCCTTTCTTCTGCAGAGTCCGTGCCCCCTCCAGTAAACAAGTGCATTTTTTTTTTTTTTTTGTATGGTCACAATATTTTCCTCCCAGACAGTGACGGCTGTTATTTTGCCCGTGGCTCCTGTCAAAACTAACATGGCTTAATTGACTGCGAGCGAATGAGCTCCAGGATTGATCCTGTCAGCCTCCTCAGGAAGTGATGCTGCTCCATCTGTGAGGCGCAACTCCAGCGACAGCAGCAATCTGTTGCTTGGGACTGAGCCAAGGCTTTAAAAAACAAAACAAAAAAACAGAGTCAAAATTACAGAAAGTACCTCAGGCGCTGTGTGTATTCTGATCAGCTGTCAGTGATGACACACTCAGATGAACACGCACACGCAAAGGCAACTCAAAGACTAGACAGACAGACATCCACATATACACAATGTAATTTTTGCATCATGGTTAGCAATGTCACATTCAAGGGGGGGGGGGGTTGTCTCTCTCCCTGAAGGTATGGCAGGAAATCAGAATGGGCTTGTCTGCCTTGTTAGACATTTTATGTCAGGCGAGGTTGTCCTCGGGGTATATCCAAAACGCAGCCTGTCATCTATTCCTGCACCGCTGTCGTTTGTCCAAGCAATCGTGGCATATACTGTCATCTTAGATTTTTACCTGTAACTCAACTCAACCAGGTCCAGTCGTGACCCCTCCCCCCCGCCCCAGCCTTTCACCTGCTCCTCTCTTCCCCTCTGCCCTCGGCTCTCATTCCTCGCAGTCTATCTCTCCAGTGGGCGATTCTGTATTTCCCCGGCTAAAGTGTGCGATGCAGCAGCGCCTTCTGGCACGATTAAATATTTAGACGGCTGTCTATGTAGATGGCGGCTCGGAGACGCGCAGGAATAATCTGGGAGACAGCTGCTGTAGCACATCTGGGTGTCGCTGATAGCAGAGGAAGGTGTGCGGCTGGTGTCGCTTTGGAGGGGTGGGGGGGAGACTTATGAGACACAGCTGTCAATCAGCCGGGTGGCACGGGCGGCGAGGCTTCATATCGTCCCCGCACGGTGGGCCGGCTCCCACAGGCTGACGCCTGACAGACTGACGCTGCCATCGACGTCTGAGCCGCGTGCACTTTTTATCTTTCTTTGGTGTCGACGGCCGTATGCTAATGTTGCCGCTAGCCACGTGGCATGCTTTAAAAATACATCGGCTCACCCTGCCGGCGCCCCCGATCGAATCCAGTTAGTCTCAAGTTAGCACCATGCTACAAAGCAAGTCCGAAATTAAAGCAGCCGTTAATGACTTCCCGCGTTCAGGGAGACTCTCTGACTTCCTGCAGGAGACGTTTTGGGTTTTTAAATAATGCTGATCCCAGTTTAGGTTTGCTGGTAACGTGGTGGGGGTGGCTGTAGGTGAAATGTGTCAGAACATTTGAAGAAGATTGAGTGTGAAATGCCGCCCACTTCTTCCCCCTGCACTCTTCATCCGCCAGCAGCCTGAACTTGGAGGCTGCACAGCGACGCTGCGAGGCCGGCTGGCCTGAAAATCACTTTGTGTTCCTCTCCCAGGCACATGCGATATGGATGCGTCTCCACTCGGCTCGGGCCCTCCCGACACCGTGATTAATGGCACTCGCTTCTCTCCCCATCTCATTCTGTTACTGTCAGAGTTAAGTGGGCCGAAGACAATAATAAACAGTCAGTCTTCTGTGAACCCCCTAACACGATCATTCCACCCCACTCGATTCCCCCTTTCCAGTGAGGAAAGGAGGAAGAGAGATGGAGTGAGATATAGAGAGGAAGTGTGTTTTGTGTGTGTGCGCGCGCACAAGAAGGATGGAAGTGGAGGCTGGGAAATATGTCAGTGAATCAGATCGTCTCATAAGCACGTGAAGTTCACAGCATACGGCACTTTAAAGGACAACGGCAGCACGAGTGCATGTTTTTAGCTTTTTAATCTACAGATGATGTGCGTGTTACGTATACTTGCATCCTGTACATTTTGACACCTGCATTTTCAAATGTATGCTTTGCAGTTGTACACTTTTGTGACGTCCCTCCATTTCCACGCAGTATGAACATCAATTAGCAGAACCACGAAACTTTCTTTTAAACGCACGGTAATGCTGTTTCCGTGCATATTCACCTCACGGCAACAAAGCAACACTGCATAAAGACTTGATCTTCACTCATGGAAGTATCTTGTATATAAGTGTTAATATATACAAGAGCCCAGAATACTCGAAAGACCAAAATCCATTTGGATTTATAAAAGATGCCATTTGTGATGTAATTGTAATGTGCTTTCTTTACAGCGTTATCGTTTGTGTCCAGACAAGCAAAGCCAGTAGTGTTTAAGTTTAGCTAACTTTATTTCACCAGGACCATGCTACTATCTATCGGACGCGTTGCCAAAAGGTCAAACTATATTACGATGACAACGCACTAAACTGTTGCTACCAAAGACGGATTTCTTTGATTGCAAATACGTTTCAACATTCCATCAGTTATGAGGTAATAGTCAGCATCGATCCATATACAGTACATAGATTTAACTCGGGTATGAACCTCAGGTCAGCCTCTATTATCAGTCACATCAACATGTACCCATCAAAAGATATCAGTTACGCACATGACGATCCAGAGGAAGGAAACTGTGATGCAAAACAGTCTGAATGTAGTGATTCACGGTCAATATAATATGTCAATCTTATTCTAAAGCTGTGGACACACGGTACAATAAGAATGGTAAACATGTATATCTACAAAAAACATTAACAAAAAAGCACACAAAATGAGACGATCATGAATGAAATAAATACATTTCTCAATATTTGCTCATAATTATGAATTCAGTAATTTAACGCTAAGCTAATCAGCCTCATTGGCGCGTAGAAATGTCTGACATCACGTTTTCTTTCTCGTACCGCCCTCTTCAAACCAGTGAGAAGAAAAAACAGAAAACAGAAGCTGCTCATGAGAAAGCACCAGTATTATTCTAACTTTGACACATAATTGTATATAAATCTGAGGGGTAGCGAGATGATTAACAGGACAGGAAAGCGGAAAGAAAAATGCATATTTCTGCTGCAGTTGATTTATTCAGACCTTCTCTAATATTTCCTGTGTGATTTTACTGATTCTAAAAGTTAAAGGAAGCAAAGAGAGAACGCGTTAGCTGAACTGGTCACAACCTCTGATGTTGCTTCTCAAGTAGACATTTCTTTGCGTCAAAGGGCCACGAGCCAAAACGGTCGGGAACCACTGACTTATAGGAAGAAGCTCGTTAAGACGATGCCTATTTCAGGGCCTTTTAGGATAAACTCTGGAATTTCTGACAGACTGAGAGAAGTGGAAGAAATTGCGATAGCTGCAGCTAGAAGAAAGCAAAGCGAACAGAGCGAGCGCAGACACTCTGGATCTCAGACCTGCCGTTTTAGTCACTAGCGAGCTGTCTCTTCCTGCAACTGCAGCCGCCGCCTCCTCCTCCTCCTCCTCCTCCCTCTCCGCCTGTCACTTCACTCTGCCATATCCTCTTCAGTCGAGCAGTCCCTCCTTCTCTCTCTGTCCCTGCAAGACGCCGAGCAACCCGCCCGCCACACAAGCAACACAGCGCTCATAGCGTCGCTCAGTCCTCCGAGGGGGGTTTCCGTACACAAGCAGGAATTAAGGGTCAGCGTTTGAGTTCCAGTCACTGACCCTGGTTTCAGGGCCTCAAAAGCCTCCTCTGAGGCTGCGAGACCCTTCACCGCCGTTACCACCACCACCACCACCACCTCCTCCTTACCCCTTCTTCCTCCTCCTTCTCCCTCTTCTCTCTTGTTACTTGGGATGACCCGTCTCCCAGCCCTGGGCTCAGTGACCGAGAAATCCTCCGTCCCTCACCGTCCCCTCCGTCCTCCTTGCTGCTGGTGGGATTGTCTTTTGTGTCCACCGGAGTGGCCTCGGAGAAATGAAGTGCCATGATCTCATCACGCCGAGCCCATTGTTTTCACTCTCATGCACACTGTGTAATAGCCATGGAGATAAGGGGATGATTCAGGCCTTTCACGGAAGGAAATGTGAAAAGGCTGCCTGTGAAAAAGTGAAATTACTGTTTTGATGGCTTTTGATGGCGGGGGGCATAATTGCTGGATGGAAGGAAGGCTGGAGGGTGAAATACACATAGGAGATTAGTATTTCTAATACTGGAGACGGTTGGTAGGAGGCCTGCAGAAGGTTATACACGCAGTGGGTAGTTCTAATGAAGCTGCCATGTATGTAGAATAGCAGATTGACTAAAATAGCACATTGTTCTTCTTCCCACAGCAACCTTTGCCCCTCTGGATTGAATCTACATTCTTGATGGCAGCACTGATTATGATATTGTTCAATGCTCATTGCCATAGTAACGGTGATTATTTTCACATTGTTGGTGCATGAAATAGTTGCCGGAGCCCTCAGGAATGGGAAATGAGCTTAAGTATTTTTGGCAACTGGCATAAGGCTCATCAACACATGCAGACAACACGGGTCGGAGGATTACAGCTTGTAGTAATGACAGGGGCAAAGCGTAAATAGTATAAATACTCCATGGGATTATAATTAGCCTTACTCTGCGCATTTAGACACACTCAAGTGGGACTAAAACCTCACTGACTTCTGGAGACAATTTCATATTAATTGGATGCCTCGTCTTTCTGACTCCCTTTTTCCTTTTTGGTTTGTTTTTCGAGCTGCTGACAAACGCGCCGCAGTGGAATAATGAGGGAGCGTAGCCGATTAGCATTAGCCACAGCGCACACTCGGACGTGAGAGACGCCAGCTTCGTCTCCGTCGTCCGGGCCGACGACGACATCCATGAAGAGCAACTAAAAAGCGGCAAAAAAAAAGTGAGATCAATGTGAGAGGGAGGCTGATAAGATGAGGCACATGCTGTATCCCTCGGGTGGAGAGACGGTGGCATGGAGGCATGGAGGACGGGGTTTCCTGGTGATGCTGGGGCCAGTACATGAGAGGAATTAATGTGAATCTTGTCCGCCGCCACCACCCCCTCAAATACACACACACTCTATTTCATCTCCTATCTCAGCATTCAGCATATGTCCTCCTCCCTCTTTGTCTCCCACTCTCCCGCCCTCGTTCTATCTGCGCGCCCGCCACAAATTTATCCCTTATTTTCCCATCCAGAAGTGGGGGGAAAGTTGTAAAGCTAATTAAGAAGCGGGGATGCGGCAGCTCGACAGATGTGCACGGAGATGGGTGCTATTGAGTAGCGGGGATAATGGCGTGTGGACCTGGTGGGCAGCGGGGTTGTGTTGGAGGGAGCTCCTACCTGGGCGTGCATGTTAATCAGCGCGCCTGTCTGTCGAGAGTCGGGGAATTAAGGGGGAAGGGAAGCGTGTCGCCAGCCTCCAGTGAAGAGACAAGGCTGGCAAGCTGATTAAGAGCACAAATTCGCCAGTTTGGTCAGACAGGGAGATACGTGCACGAAGGAGGAGAAGGGCAAGAAAAGTATTTATTGTTTAACAGTGCCAGCGGTGGCGGAATTCTGGAAAACCGAGCGGTGGGTAGAAATCCACCTACCTTTTTTTTATTTATTTTTTTATCAAGCCAAATATTCCACAGCACTTGAAGGCATCACAACACTTTGCAAAATGGCCATCGCGCGTCTGCAGGGAGGCTGTGAAATGTTGTTGATAAATTTTAACTTTATTATTTCTCGACCCCCCCCCCCCCCGGTGCCGAGACGTCTGCCTGTGAAAACT
>JAVQJF010101472.1:0-21888 GCA_036023855.1 Gadopsis marmoratus | reverse complement strand
TCTAAACATCTTGGAGAACTAACCACAGATCGTCTGTGGATGTAGGCTTCCTCAGATCCATCTGTCTCTTCATGTAATCCCAGACAGACTCGATGATGTTGAGATCAGGGCTCTGTGGGGGCCATACCATCACTTCCAGGACTTCTTGTTCTTTTTTTACACTGAAGATAGTTCTTAATGACATTGGCTGTATGTTTGGGGTAGTAACACCAAATATTGATTTGATTTAGATTTTTCTTTTGTTCGCTCACGTATCATTTTGCTAATTGATGAAACAAAACTATTAACACTTCTATTTTTGAAAGCATTCTTAGTTTACATCATTTTTTCATACCTGCCTAAAATTTTTGCACAGTACTGTACATCACAGCAGTGTTAAAACCTGTCTCTATATGTATTTATCCTTCAGTGTCAAATAAATAATAAACACCCTTCTAGTGGGATGAGTTATTTTGAAGATGTTATGTTCTGTGGCGCACCATTAAAATGTAATGTGATACAGGCCACTGAATTAGATTACAAACGTTATAATGTGATGATGATTATTTGTGCCAGGGGACTGATGGCATTATCTTGAATGAATCACATATTCTATAGATTATATGACAGCTCATGAAAATCATTCACATACACACTGTTAGAATTGTAGCTGTTTGAAATACTAACCAATTTATGCAGATTAAACTATATAAAAGTCCTTTATTAAGCATTGTTTCATAGATGTTCACTTTCAGTAAATCGTTGGATACATTTCTGGGGTGCAGTCTACACATTCAATAGGATGTTGCTGCCCTTTGACAGAATCCAAGAATGTGAGCGAAAAGGACTGTGTGAATGTTTTTGAAGGTGGATTTTTAGAGTCTCTAGTTGACTTTCCATGCCCTTGTCCATCTCCAGGAACTGAGAGAGCGCGTGCTGCGTGGCAAATACAGGATTCCTTTCTACATGTCCACGGACTGCGAGAACTTACTGAAAAAGTTCCTCATCCTGAATCCCTCCAAAAGAGGCAGCCTCGAGGTGCACTGCATTGAGACCCACACACACAAATGTCATTTTCAACTTGACTTAAACCACAATTATCTCATAAAAGCTAGGATGTTGATTTTTCATTTGCTTAACTAATCCTGCATATAGCACATACAGTACTATACTGTATACCTGGACTTGCTTCAGCAGCTGTATGCGAGTTTGTTGCCAAAGTGTAAAGTGCTTTTTAAAGGCATAGTAGATACTTGTTAGTTTGGGATTTATGAGTTACTAAATGTGGTTGCAATAAAGGTAAATGGACCCCTTGAATAGATATTACTGTGCAGAAGGATAGGAGCTCTTTTGCTGAGTAACAGGTGTCACTTGCCTTTGAGTTTACCAGATTTCACTTAACACTTTGGATTAAAAACATACTCTAATTTTGCCTTTGGCCAGTCTCTGTTTGACCTGCTAAATGTTATGGCAGCCCTGTAAAAATACAGAAAGAAGACTTGAGCTATAGTGTTAGAATTCAGCCTTGTGACCGTTTAATTTACACCTACCTTAAAGTTTGTATACAGTGCCTCTACACTTCTAAGCAGTCAACAGAAAGAATTGGTTCAGTTTTGCTCTGTCCTGTCATTCCAGAGCTTTAAAGGTCATACCCTTTGTTAAAATTAATTTGCATATTGAAGATCACCTGGCTATGCCCCTGAGAACTAATTAAACAGATTAATTAATTTGTCATGTTCAGCTGACTTCTGCATCCTTTTCCATTGTGTTGCTAACTCGTTTGTACTCCTCTTTACATCTTTCTCATCTCCTGTCTCATTCCTTAACCTTTCCTCCCTCCTCTGCTTTTGGCCTCTCTATTGTCTTTGACATCTCATTTCTTCCTGTATCTGTCTGTGTGGCTTACTGCCAGCAGCAGATAATGAGGGACCGGTGGATGAATGTGGGCCACGAGGAGGAGGAACTCAAACCCTACATTGAACCCCAGCCAGATTATAAGGACCCCAGGAGGACAGGTGGGAACACAAACGCACTCAAAATTATAAATTATTCTTTATTCCTTTCGTACAAATGTTATATTTCTCCACTCACACAAGGATAAATTATCTTAAGGAGAAATGTGGGTCAGCAGGAAGCTCACCATTCTAATCAACTGGTCTTGTGTGTGCAGACATCATGCTGCAGATGGGATTCTCTCAGGAGGAGATCCAGGACTCACTGGTGAACCAGAAGTACAATGATGTGATGGCTGCATACCTGCTACTGGACTATAGGAACTCTGAGGTACACTATTTCTTTCTCACATCCACATGCCTTTATTTTACGCAGTACCATACAGTTATTATTGGTTTATCAGAGCTCCCTTAGCTGCAGTTATGCTGATGTTTGACAGTAAACTGTCAAATGAACCAGCTCTTGTGAGTTCACTATTATATACAAGAAAATGGAGGGCTTCACTTTCATTTTGCATTCATGTCATCAGAACATACAATTTGCTGTCATCTCCTAATTCGACCGCATATATTTATGCTTAAAACACTTGAGTGTTCTCATAACACTACTATGTATAAAAGCTCTATTTTTAGTCCTTTGTGTTTGTTGTACCCTCACCACAGTCTCTCTGCATCTCCTCCTGGTACACACGCATTCAGATTTGTGTATTGTTGTTTTTGTCCCTCAGCTGGATGAAGGTGGCATCAAGCCCCGGCCAGGAACTGATGTAAGCAACATAAACGCCCCCTCCCCGCCTCACAAGGTACAATGAGAACACATAATGTCTTCTGCTAACACATAATGAGGTGTCCAAACTCCAGCCAGTGACACAAGTACACTGACCTGACCACACACATTCTTTTATTTTTTGTAGTAGCCTACAGACATGTGAACTACAGCAACTGATGCCTTCCCCGGATGCTTGAATTTGGCACTGTTGCTGTGTAAATGGATCTATATATCAACATCACTGTAAATGCAGTTTTTCTGCTCACATACTTGCATCCTAATGTGTGTCCCTCTCACATCTCTAAGGTACAACGCAGTGTGTCGTCCAACCAGAAGCCTCAGAACCGCAGAGCCACCGAGCAGGGTGAGATTGCTGTGTGTCGGATGAGAAGGGGCAGAGCTGGTGTGTGAGGGTCAGGTGGAAAAGAGGACCAGATTGAGCTGGTCATTTGTCAGGAGCACAGAGATGGAAAGACAGTGCGAGCAGATTGTGCAAAATGATTTGTTACGTATTTAAAATTGAATCATATAATTTCAGTCGTGGTGTATGCTGGGATGGTCTCCAGTCCTGCCACGCTGAAGCAGGTGTAGAAAATAACTGAATAAAAGATTCTCGGCCATCAAAAGCTGTGATTGGGGTGAAAGGTTCCTCCTCAGTCCCAAAATAGTTTTGAAAAATATTGCGTTTTTTTTTTTTAAATAACATTTATTTTGTATAGACTTGTAGCCATGTTGTGAAAAGAGGGGAAGAGGTAGGAGAAAGACAACATTTGGCTAAATAATGATCGTGGAGTGACAGCTGGAGCTGGATGGGCTAGATATATGTTGGATGATATAGTTGTACAGTAGAAGGGAGAGAGGGTGGAGTGGAGGAGGGGGCCTTTGATTTATATGGGGAGGGTTGGTAGAGCAGTTTCAATGAATGAAAGAAAGTGAGTGATGACAGGAAACTGACAGATGAGTGTCAGAGCAGGAGATGTTGCAGGTTGGAGTACAGCAAGTGATGGCCTTTCTGATGCCCTGCCTTTCTTTCTTTCTCTAGGCTCCTCCTACTCTAAGAGGGGGGGTCAAGCAGAAAACCGGACCGCAGGGGAGGATTCTGGGAGGAAAGGTTCATCAGGCAGCTCCACTACCAAGGTGCCGGCCAGCCCTCTATCCACCTCTGACAGGAAGAAGAGTGCCACGCCCTCCACCGTGAGACCACACACCCATGCTTCTTACATGGCATTTTCAACACTTAAAGTTTCTCTCATAAACACATTAAACACCATTAGCAATAACAGCAAATACAGACACACAGATCCTCAAAGACAAAGTACATACTTCAGTTGTAGCGAATAAACAGCTTTCCTAAATGTGCCTTGATACGAATTCAAAAGCTAATTTTTCATTTGAAAAGTCATTTGAGCTCTTTAGTATAAGCTAGTGTCAGCCATATTTTATCCTATGCTGTGGTCCAAAGATCAAAACAAATACTAGTTACTAATTAAACAAATGAAAATAAATGGCCATATAAGTATGATGGTCTACTTGCATGACATAAGAAAAGTGTGCACCATGGTCAAGCTTATGCTAGGTGATTTTTATACAATCTGGGATTATGGTCATCTTAAATGATATAGGCTGTTTAAACAGCAAACACTTTGACTTGTCATAGTAAGAAAAGCATTGGTGTAGCTAAAAACATACATGTTAGTTCTGCTCGAGTCAAGTGTCCCAGTAAGCCATGAAGGTGGGCAAACATGCACAATACAATGACTCGGACACAAACAGCTAAATTAAGTTTTATCATTCACATCTGTGCCTTTCCTAATGTGACATGTCAAAATGTCTGATTTTATTTTATCAGAAACACCCAGCTCTGTCGTCCTGTCAGTTGTTACCAATTAAGAAGCCCTAAGGCTGTATTGGAACTTTGTCAACAAGTGTCTGTCAGCAGTGGCACCCCTATGAACAGATGAAAATATGTTGTCTGACAGCGTGTTGGATCCGTTTTTTAATTTGACCAAACCTCAATGTCTTCTGACACTTTCCACATGACACCTACCAACAAATGTTTTACAACTACCTTGAGGTTTTAGAATTGATAGGCAAAGGGTGTTTTGTGTAGAAGGCAATATGTGAAATTAAAAGTCCCTAGACACCTCTCGTTCACCTGCACTGTCGTTTCAGTTTCAATTTTGTCGCACCCTGTTAGGGCGGGACAAGTTAGGATTTTTTATCATTTTTATTAGTATGTGAAATTTGGTGACATTGTGCGATTCCCAGTATTCCTCCGCCCAAGTCAACGTGAGTGGATGGCTAATGTGAGGGTATTGGAAAACACCTGTGTGGGGCTGCAGGGCCTTTAAATGATAATTTAAGAAGGGTGAGGTGAAGATGAATGTATGTTTGTGCTGTTGATTTTGATAAGCTGCAGAAAATTGAATTTGTTACAGGAAATACTTTCAGGGCATGATTTATTGAAGATTTAATTAAAGTCACTTGTCCGTCCTGATCAGGTCACCTTAAATGTAATTTTTCCGTCCCTTGCACTGGTCTCTCACTGTCTTAAACTCTGTCCTCCATCTTAAACATTTCTCTCCCTTCAGAATAGCATCCTGTCCACCGGTACTGGTCGCAGTCGGAACTCTCCTCTTACTGAGAGAGCCACGCTGGGCCAGGGCATTCAGAACGGCAAGGACAGGTACACAAACCCACATATATACTCCCTCACTCAGAATGTAAAAAGAGATGGTTTCAAAAAGACACGGGCAAATACAGTCGCACACAATCATTCTCACGCACGCTCTTTCTCGTCACCGGCAACTCAAGTAGTTGCTGCGAGGCAGTGCTGCTTCCTCGCTAACACACAAATAATACACACTCCCCATGGTTTGTGAATGAAGCAGCCCCACAGCTGTCTCAGTGACTGAATTCCAGACCTTGGCTGGTACTCTCCAGAGCTCTGCCAGCTGGCTCAGGGAGACCCACAGCTTTCCCCCAGGGTGGGGTGAGCCCTCTTCGACAAGGAAATCAGGCTCCCTCGGGAATTTAGGCCAAACCTCCGGTAGATTACAGATTACCTGTGATGGTCTGATGGAGGCCTGCCAGTCAGAGCAGAGGGCATACACACACCTGCATTAATGTATACACATACAGGTTGACACACTGAAACCTTGTTTGTTCTTTAAAGTCCAATCCTTCTTTCTATTCTTTTCTTTAAATAAAATGTTCTTTGTCAATGAACTGAATCAAAACAAAGTTTTTGCCCAAAGTCAAACCAGGGATAGGCCAAAAATGCAATCATCTTAAAGTATTATAAAAGCAGGATTTCTAGAGTTTCTTGGCTAAAAATAAACAAATCACATTAAACCTACCCCTTGGGTTAGGCCTTAAGTCAAGCTCACCTCCTTTATCACTTTTCTCTCATTGGACTGGGATGTGCGGAGTGTGATATTCCCCCCCCTTTCTCATGTCATCCTTTCAACATATAGTTTCATCAACTAATCCAATATGGACAAAACACCTTTTTGTCCATATCAGATTTGCTTGATTGTGGACTTTCCCATTTTCATTTTACGGTCATAAAAACACACCTTCACCAGTCATCCGGGTCGTTGAATTTGTCGAACGGGAGTGTAAACCACTCATACGTGTCCACACATACAACCATGCACATCACTCATGCGTAACAAGCCATATGCTTTGTGTGCTTTTGCATTGAGCATTAAACCTTAAGCCAAAACATAACCGCTACTATGATGCAGTGTTCATTGTCATTACTGCTTTATTACATGTTCATGTATCAGTCTCAAATGACTCCATTGTTCCCTACCTACAGCATGATATAAATGATTCAATCGAAGCCATGGTCAGGCCGTGAAGTCTGATAAATTTCGAGAAATGTCTGCTTTTGCAGGCTTCACACTACATGGGGACATTGTGGTCATTTGAGACAGCATTGGGTTTTTTTTTCTTTTGTTTTTTTAGTGCTGTGGGTCTATTCGCCATGGTAGGCTCTGCTAACTTAGTGGTTGTCATCTGCTTTGATTTTAAAGTTGCTTTATTTGATCGTCATTAATGCTTTGAAGTTTGGGCTTTTATACTTGTTATACACCCCCCACACCATCCTCACTTTTCCCTTTCCGTCCCTTTCTAATTTTCTTCATTTGGTGTTCTTTTATCTGCATCTGAGCTCTTGTTCCTCTGGAATTTAAGTCACTCACTTTTTCTCGTCAACTCCTTTCTTTTCCTTTTTCCAGCTTCTTTTTATCTCTTTACATTAATCTTTCTTCTTTCTATTTGTCCCCCCTCGCTCTCTAAGGAGATTAGGAAGACTTGTGATGGAATATTACCTCTTAGTGGCACTATATGGTCCCTGTATTTGCCTCTTAATAGGCTTATACTTGCATAAAAACAACACACTGAGACTACACACACTCACAAGCTTAACCATACCTATCACACATGCTCAAATTCTTGCCATACACTAGGTTGTCCCGTGAATGCAGGTTCCCCCCCCATCACTAGCCGTCCTAATCCCTGTCAGAGTGCATGTGTGTTTCTCACGGCTCTGTGTTTGTTTTCTGTGTAATTAGCATCTGTTTGGTTGACCAATGTCTGTCTCTCTCTCTCATTGCTCATTCCTCTGCTCTTCCTCCAGCTCTCTTTCTTGCTCTCTGGCTCTCTGTTACCACTCTCCCCTGTCTTTTACTGTTTGTTTCTGTGAGTGGATAAAGTCAAGTTAGAGCTGTCAGTAAGCTTTGTAGCCTGTAGCAACCATGCTGATTAACAGAGGGCTCAGGAAATAGCCATTGCTCTGTTGCTTAAGCAATTCAAATGTGGAAGAACCTCAGCTCCTTACCTGCCCATAATACCTGAAAAGAGCTTTCATTGGTTTTAATGTAGATTAAAATGGTTTGCCGTGTATGGTTGCAATTGATTTATTAATCTGCAGATCATTTTCTTGACAATTTATTAAACATTTAGTCTATGAAATGTCTGAAAAGTGAGTCAGATTTTTGCAGAGCCCAAGGTGACAACATGTAGCTTATTTTGTCCAACCAATAGTCCAAAGCTCAAGGGTATTCAATTTACTCAGAAAACAAGCCAATATTCACATTTGAGAAGCTTGAATCAGTGTTCTTGGCATTCTTGGCAATTTATTGTCATAATTGATGCTGATTAATTGATTGTTGTAGCTCTTGTGTAGCCTCTTGCATCAGTAATAATCTATACTGAACTGGTAATTGTACTTATAGCGTCCTTCTCGGGAGGTTGGACAGACACTTCTTTTTTCTTTTTTTTTTATTTGGCACCTAACCACCTCAAGGCTACGTCGATCATATATGTAGACCTGCTGGCCAGATAAATGAGCATGGGGGTGTCTTAATGAGTTTTTCTGAGTTTTGTTGCTTTGCACATTTCTGAAATATTGGTTACCTGACGTTGTCCACATCATTTGTCTTGAGTGTGTTTTCAGTCTTCCTAGCCAACAGAAAAGTGTGTATTAAAGTTGGTCATTTGTGCTCTGCCTTTTGTGCCGGGTAGATGTTGCATGAAAAGACGAAGGCACAAGAACACACTCAGTGTTCGATTGTGGTTTTCCTTTTTGTTAAACCACGAAGCAAAGGCAGCAGCAAAAAGACAAACTTTTCTTCTTTGTTCAAATCCGTTCGCTCTGTTTTCTTGTCTTTTTTGTCTCTACTTCTTCTGTTCTTCCACTTGTGTTTCTGTTCTATGTGCTTCCTCCCTCCTCCCCCCTTAATGTGTTTGACAAGTGCTGCTTCTAACCATGCTCCACCTCACTTCCCCATCCACCCACACACAAACCCCGCCCGGTGTGTGTGATTGTGTGTATGGTGTGTCATACTCGTATGTATGTTTGATTGTGTGACGTTTTGGTCTGCCTGTCCTGTGTTGGTCACGTTTGTGGGTGTGTGTGTGTGTGTGTGCGCGTTGGGCGGGGCACTCCTCCTGTTCCTCCCCTTCCTCCCAGCCTAAACACTCCGGGCTCCCGTGCCTCCACTGCCTCAGCTGCTGCCGTCCTCTCCTCCTCCTCCTCCTCCTCCTCCTCCTCGCGTCCCCGCCACCACAAGTCCCTGTCCTCCTCCAATCATCCATGCCCCACTGACCTGCATGCACCACGGCCCAGGCAAGTCTCTCACTCACTATCCTTATCATACACACTCACACACACAGACAGACACATGCTCACAGCTCCCTCAGCCCCTTTCAGCCCATAAAACTTTATTCAGCACCGATCATCATCCTTCCCGGAAGAACTCAATGGACAAAAAGGAAAAAGTAGAGATGGATAAAGGGATTTGTTGGCACTGAACTCTTCCACCACTGCTAGATCAAAGGGGCAGCACCAACTTTATTGTTAAAATAAGTCTTTGATGAAGTTTAACACACACAGTGACAAATCCTGGCACACAGCAGTGACCTGGTTGCCAATATTTTCCTCCCAAAATCCTGAAATCGATCAAAGAGGTGGATTTTCCTCCCCCAAAGAGTAGGGGTTTTATTTAACACAAACTGCTCTGCTTGCCAACATCCACCTCACATACACGTTTCTTTAACTTTAGCAGTTTCTGTGTCTCATTTATTCTTAAATTATATCTTTTTGTTTTAAAATCAACTAAAATGACCTCCTGCAGCACTTAAAGAGGTACATAGTAATTTAAATGTGTTTTTTTTGAGCAGTAAACTAAATGATGTACTGCATCAATGCTGGTGTTTTAATATTGACACTATTTATAAACAACTGCATTTCATGGGTTGAAAATTATTTACAAGCCATCTACTGTTTTAAATCAGCTCTGAACCTGCCAGACCAGTGCTGACAGAGTGAACAGGTTGGGACCTGTTCACTCTGTCATGAATTTATATAAAAAACACACTCTAATCAGTGTCAGTGAGTCTCCACCATGGTTCCTCACCCACACACTATGTAGCCATGAAACCACGCCTCCTACAGTTGTTTGAAAGTATGAAAGATTTAGCACCTAGAAATTATTCACTTGTATTCATGAATTTTTTATGATTGGTAGCAGTTTACAATTTAAGAGACACATGCAATTTAAGTCAACAGTAAAACTCCAGAGAACCCTAAGCCAGAACAAGGAAGTAAAGTTAGCATTAGTGTAGCAGCAAAGAAAAGACGACGTGACACTACCTTAGCTGAAGGCAAGAAATTGCCTGAGTTTCCGTTGTATCAGTTTCTTGAAAAGAAAGAAGAGCTGTACTGAGTATCTACCTATATGTATATATTTACCACTATAATATCACCATAGAGAGATGGCCAGCATTTCTAAGACCAACTGTCATAGACTCGCCAGTTACTTAGCAACAGCCAGGAAGTAGATTATGGAGGAGCCCAGAATGCTTTACGAGCTAAACTCAGTGTGTAGCCATTGACATATCTCGTCTTTGGCCAATCAGTCACTCTCACACCTCACGTTACCCAGTGGACCAGAACAGTCAGAGCCTGAGAACAAGATGAGCAGGTTTTTCGCTGTATTGTAGAGATGTTTTGTTTCCTGCCAGGTAAAAAAACTAATTCAGAGAAGAGATATTTATGGACCAACAGAGATTAGGTTTCAACACAGAGATCTCAACAGCTAATAAACTGTCTGCAGGCCAGCCCTTTATATAAGCTTGGTCATTGGCTGGCATGATAATGGCATATGCCTTCTAGGTCAAAGGAATAAAATAAGTAAAACAAGTTGAACGAGGAAGCATTTCCTAGAAATGTTCTTCTTGTGTATTTGACTGAAAGGTTATGGAAAGCTCAAAATCTTCAATGTATAACCGAATCTCACCTCGATTTAATTTACCTTTCATATTATTTTTTTATTAAAGAAAACAGAAAAATGTCTGTGGAGATATAATTCCCCTTTGGATTTTAAGCCACTAGGCTGTCAGGGGCGATTTGGTAACTGTAGTTTACAAGCCAAGGGACAGAATATTAGCAGTGTTGCTGAATGAAAAGAACCACATTATTCATCATCTAAAATAACTAATGGTGACATTTGTAGGTAATTTTCTAGGCTGTACAGAATTCGAACTGTGTCAAAGGTTGCTGTCCGGATATGCATCTGTTCTCAGTCTCCGTAAATGGATAGTCAGTGCAGTAATTACACGTCACCATAAATCACAATCATAAAAATATCCCAAATTTTTTCTGTGTCTAAAATGACCAATGAAGACATTTATCAAAGTGTGGAATGTGGTTTAATTTGGGCACATTCATAAACACTCTATTCCAAATATCTGATAAAATGTTAACTGTTCTGTTAGTTTGGGTCATAAAACTGGGGATCTGGGGATCCAGATGTAATAGTTGTGTTGATGCGTGTTTCTGTTTGAATGCATCTGTTGCATGTAAAGGTATTTTCATATTGACATGCTGTCTGTCAACAAAAGGATTTTCCCAGCCTTGTTAAGTTCCAGAGTAATGACCTAACTGTCTTGTTGGGGGTGTGTGTGTGTGTGTTTGTGCTTGGTTAATGTGTGTTGCTTTGTTGTGTACTTCACCTGCTTGACAGTGTCTGTTTCAAGGTCTTCTTTGATATTGAGTTTTCGTCCTCTATTTCCCCACCTCTGCCAGCCATGCGTGACAAAACTTTGAACATGTTCCTCAGCTACCTTAAATTCTATCTGAGGTTGAACTGATATGCCATTTGCACACACGGAGACCCCCGCCCTTTTAGTGGCAGTTGTCTAGTAGTGGGGGGGGGAGAGAAACCCCCGCGAATGTCAGGCTGAAGTTCCAACAGAGCAAATGTCAAGCCGGCCCTCTGGCTGTATGTGGTTTTGTCTGCTTTATGTTGAAGTCTTGTTCTGTTGCATGCGTCGTTCAGCTGTGAGCTTGGGCTGTTCAGAACCTGGTTGGGAACGCTGGAGAGAAGGTACCACTCCAACACATAGACTGTACCCTGAGTGAGGAATAGGCACCTTTTCTCAGAACATAGTCTGTGCCCTGAAGTCCCATCCATTCCTGTTGTATCCAGGTGTTCCCAGTTACCCTTCTGAAAAACTTTTCAAATACCATTCTCATATATTTATAATACTTTTAACAACCTGTTTAAAACCTGTTTTTACTGCACTAGTTTCATGTATTTAATGAAACAAGCAATGCTGCACAGAGGCAGCACCTCTACGTTGCCTAGCATGAATCATGCATCATCCAGCTGCACCATGAAGACACAGCCTGCCTTATAATGTTCCTTCTTTAGATACGTAGTCTGTCTCTACTGTATTCCTTAAATATTTATGTGACTATAGAAATGCTTTCAAAATGTTGAAACAAATTGGAAATCTTGCTATATTCCTCTTAGCAATATCTAGTCTTTCCCAATCATCTTCATAACTATAGTATGTCACTGATCCCCAGTAATCTGTCTGATCCCGCCTTTCTTTCCTTGTATCTGTATGAGCTGTGTGTTTGTGTGTTTCAGTATAGATCGCTCTCAGTGCACAACTTGAACACATCCACGTCAAATTAAACGGTGTGTTTAAGCTGTTTATCCCACAGCTAGACTGTTGCACCAGAGTGGAAAGTCCTTTTTTTTGTTTTTGTTTTTTTGGCAGACTGTTTTCGAGGTCTGCATGGGACTGTTCTTTTAATCCACGCTGATCACTCAGATGATTTTTGACCATTACTGCAGCAGATGCACCATTCAACTCCCGCCTGCTCTCCAAGTGATTCTGGTCATTCCTGCATGGAACATTGTTCTTGTTGAAAATCTGTCTGCTCCATCCCACAGGGAGAACTACACATGTTGTCCTTAAAAAGTGATATTACCATTATTCAACCACCCGTTTTTTTTTCTTTTTTACCAAATAAGCATCATATAAAATAAGCATTTAATGTGAAACTAAAAATGCCTTAGGTAATGTTTCTAATAGCAACAGATACAGCCAAGATGCTGTGATGTTAGACTACAGATTGATGGTGATAGCATGTTTCTTTACAGATCAGTTGTAAAAATTTCTGGTAATTGTGGGCAAAGCATTTAAATGGACTCTTAAGCCTAGTATAGACGGTCTCCTATTTTCATATATGAAATTTTGTCCCAGGATGATGACCACCACCCACATTAGAGTAACCATATCCTGCATCTGCAACATTTATGTGGTATCCCAGTCCCATTGCAGCCCTCTACAGTGGATTGCCCATTTGTTTTAAATTTTCTATTTACTCCACTCTGTCTTGGCCTGTCTTGTCTTTCAGTGTGTGTGCTTTGTGTTTTTGCTTTTGCCATTTCTTTTTGTTGTGTTTGCCATTTGCTGCAGGTGTGCTAGTGCCACACGGCATGAAGGATGCACGCACAAATGCTTAGTAAGCAAATGCAAGCTTTCGCCTCAGTGCGTATGTACAGTGTGTGAGAGAGAGAGAGAGATTGATCTGGGGGCTTGTGATGCCTTGCCCTATAGCCAAGGCAAAGAGCATTAATTGTGTGTGTCACTGACCTGATGTGGCCCTAAATATTGACTTCATTAAACATCTGGGCGAGCAGACGTTGATCAGACATAGATACTTGTATGACACTGAGGTAAGTAATGCATCAGAAGTGATATTCTTCTATTAGTGTTTGTCTAACTGTATGTTCCTCTCCTGCACCCTTTTTTCACTCCCCTCTTCTTTTTATGCCTTTATTTTCTTTCTACTTCTCTCTTCCTGCATCACCTCCTACACCTCACTTTGTTCATCTACCTCTTGTCTCCTGTCTAATCTTCATCACCCCGACTTCATTTGCACCTCCTCTTCTCTGCCTCTTCTCTCATCACACCTTCCAACCTCTTATCGCTGCAATTTTTTCACACTTTCCTCTTCTCCACATCCCCCTCTCTGCTCTTCTACATCCTCCTCTGTATCACTTCTTTGCCATCCCTCCCTCCATTTGCCTCCTCTTTCTTTCCACCCCCTCCTTCACAGTGCCCCACCTCAGCGGGCACCCGGTGCGTCCCCATCGGCCCACAACATCAGCAGCGCTGCCGTGTCAGACCGTCCCAACTTCTCCCGAGGGGTGGGCATCCGCAGCACATTCCACTCAGGCCAGCGGTGGGGTGCCCGGGACCAGCAGGGCTCCGCCTACCCCGGCGGGCCCGCATCCCCATCGCTATCACATGGCAACAGCCAGGCCCGGAGGACACACGGAGCTACAGGGATTTTCAGCAAGTTCACATCCAAGTTTGTACGCAGGTGAGTGGCAGAAGAGCAAGGCAGGAGTATGGGACGATGGGATGGGTGAATAGTTAAGATTATACTCTGTGGCTCCGGTGTTGGAGAGCAGAGAAAGGAAGCAGCAAGGCAGACAGGACAGGAGAAGAAGAACTTCAAAGCTTAGTAAATGCAAAGCAGTCATAGTAGCAGCTTCTTTGCAGCACAAGTACAGTTTACAGCTTTTTTGAGGTTTGAGCTTGAAACAGAAAATGACTAGGTTTACAAGTCATTTCATGTGCTCATTTCCTGTCAGGACCAACGCTCTGTACGTCCATGTCATCATTGGGTTTTCAGAGTATTTCTTTAAAGGGGCTGGTCTCATCTCATTCCTATCACTGAACTTGTGTTGATCTCTAACTGCTGAGAGTAGAAAGGGAAAGCAAGGGAACAGCTGGTCTTCTCTATAATTTAGTTTGGAGCAGTGGTGACTGGGGAGTAATTTTGGTTTTGGTTCCATGTCTGGCCCAGTTTTCATCTCAGTGCTCTAGTGCAGGTTGCAGAACTAAAACTGCTCTCATGGGTACCTAGTTGTAATGAAAGCAACTTTTATTTCTACTTTCTTAAAACATTTTCTTAAGTGGAGTCCATGTTCTAGCTTTATCAGAATGGAACATGTGGAGGAGAGGAAGTAACAGGAAGGAAGTGAGGGTTAAAGGGTGGCAACGAACGAGTCTGAAAGAGGAAGGTCCTAGTGAGCAGTACAAGAATGAAAAGCTGAGGGAGCAGGTAAGGTTGAGATTTCCTGTGTCACCAGCCGGCCCTGGAGCTTCGTTAGGAGAAGCAGTAGGATAAATGTATGGTTGTTATTTTGTTAAATTTAAAAAGACAAATTGAGCATGATCAATTGTCTTGCCTGTGTGTGTGTGTGTGTGTGTGTAAGAGGTACAGGCACAGCCACTCTAGGCCTCCCACTCAGAGATACTGTAGCTCCGTGGCGACAGTATCCATGGTTACACCGGAGATATCACTTTCCCTCAACTATAAATACCGCTAGTGGGGACACCTTGACACACACAGCTCGGCGTGCTGTTGGAAGTAGAGTTTGTGGAGACAGAGAGATTGTGTTGCATTTGTACAGTTGGACCACACACACACACACAGAAAATCTGTGTTTTATTAACATATCGTCTAACCTCACCATTGAACTTTCCTGCTTGGTCTGCAGGGTGATGTTTCTCCATCCGTGTGTGTGTGTGTGTGTGTGAAGGAGATTATGTTTCTCAATGTGTTAAAGATTAAGTTGTTGCCTAACCTGTACTTTTCTTTTTGAAATGTCTTTGTGTGTTCTCTCTCTTTATAAAGTTTTTTTTTATCACGTTTGAACTTTTCACCTCAAAAACACTTCTTTTCAGGATCACCCAGGACTGCTCCGTATGTGGAGGAGCGTTTCATTTCATGCTGGAAGGGGGTGGGGGGGTGACTGTGTTCACACAGGGTCTCTTAATGGAATTGTCCCACTGAGCTCAATAAATGCCTCTGTGGTTCTCTGGTGTGCATTTAATAATGTCTGTTCGCACACCACATAATTCCCACATGTAAACACATTCAGATTAAAAGTCAACGGCAGTGACACTGATTTTCTTTTGTGTATTTTTGGTTATTTAATGTTGGTTGTGCTTGCTGCTTCAATCCCAAGTGAGCTTGGTTCATGTTGGACTTTGATTTGTTTTTTCTTTTTTTTCTGACCGTTTGCTTTCAAGTTTGCTACTCACAGGGCAGCTTGTCTTTTACAGGAAAGTCATAAACCTATACGTTTTTATACATACGTTTGTTTCTCTTTCTTTATCCCTCTTTTGTTTTTGTAGAAATCTCTCGTTCAGGTTTCCGAGAAGGTAGGCAACATCCCCAACGTTAAATATATAACCCCTTGATATATATACATATTCTCTCTTCTTCATATATATTTTACATATATATATATTTCCTCCCCTTTTGGTGTTTCGTGCAGCTTTTTGTTGAAATCTTCCTTTGTGCCTTGAGCCTTATCTTTTCCCCTCCTTTTTTTCCTTTTTGAGCCTCCTGGTTTTGAGTGCCGTGTTTTGGGCCATTTTTATTTATCTATTTTTTTTTTTACTAACTTCCCCCCTCATCCACCCACCCACCCACTCAACTCACTCACTCCATCGTCATAACACCTCACCCCTCTTCCTCTTCGTGTCTCCCACCCACCTCATCCTCATCCCCCCTTCATCCATTTGTTTACCAGGTAGAGTGTGTGTGTGTGTGTGTGAGCACATATCCCCCCGTAGCGTCCCAGATTTAGGTCGAGTCTTAATGGTGCAATAGATCAAGCCATGCCCTTCCTGCTGTTAACCCTTTCCCTTTCTTAGCTTCAGACACAGGTAATGTTGTTGTTCTTTTGATGTTCCTCTCCAAGTCTTAAAGACAGCTGAGGAAATTGTATAGAATGTAATTTATACACAGAGTCCCATACTAATTTCCATAAGCATATGAGAGCGAAAAGAAGCCCAGGCATAGGTTTCTGTTTTAAGGTTTAATCGGGGGATTATCATTTTAGTCTGGGATAACAAGACTAAAATGATTGTCCGGGATTGTTTAATGTTGCTAAGCATTATCCAAGCTAACGCCATCTACCCTCTCACCTCTCTGCTTTCATCAGTTTGGTCACTAGAATCAAATTTCCATTAGCCATAGAGACTGGAGTTGTGTTTTTAGTTTCCGATGATCCCACAGGGGAAGGAATTTGTAAGAAGTCCCTGGCTGTAGTTAGTTGTGGACGGAGGGAGAGGAGGAGAGGACCCAGGAGGGATGAGGCTGCAGTGTTTGTCAGGCTGCGCTCTTTTCTGAAGGCTGCACTGTTCCTTTCTTTCATTGCTCTGTTCTCACTTTGGCACTTGCTCTCTAACAGCAGCAGCAACAGAACTGGATGGCTTTGACCTTCTGTGGCTGGAAAAGACCTTTTATGCTGTGGACATGCGCGCGCGCACACACACAAACACACACCGATGACACTTCATGCATATTTGCACTAATACACCCCAACATTTACATAAAGACACATTGACATATACTAGATGTTTAATGCACAAATGTTGACACATTTTACATTTATGTATATGAACATGCTCAACACAGATTTTACAACAGCATTTGTCTTTCAGACAATTTATTTGTGTTAGCTCCTTTTTACCAGCAGGTAGAGCAATTTTGCTCTTAATCTGGACCATTGCTCCACCTGGTGGTTAGAAGCTGCAATGCTATTTTATTATCACAGTGTCACGATGGAACTACCTTTCAGTTTTTCTGTAAAAGTAGCAATGCCTTTGGGCTATTTAAGGATTCTCATAAATCATGATATATTAGAGGGAGAAATAATTAATCTGCCATAAAAATATATGTATAAATATGCGGCAAATTGGATATGTTTGAGTATATGAATAGAATGTAGTTACATGTATTTACAGTGCACTCTATGTAGTGGACAGTTTCGAATAACCAGACAAGTGAGATATATGTGGCTTCAAGTAATCATCTTATCAGTCCTTTGTTTTCCCTTGATGTCACAGTGCCCCTCCTCTGGGAGCCGTTTTGCATCCCTTCATATTTAGCGCCATCATACAGAGCATGTAAAATGGCACAAATGACTTAATTTTTTCCCTTCCCATGTCATATATTTTTTGATCATGTTTCTTTTGCAGAAGGTATATTTTACATGATGTTTTTGGTTGTTGTCTTTTTTAATGGGGAAAAACAGGAATGCCGTCTGTTCCCACAACAGAATGAATTGAAGACTGTTGAATTTATTTGTCATGTGTGCGTCACCTTCCTGCCATTGTCTGCATGTGTTTTGCTGTTGTCTGTCTTTGTGTTTCTGTGTTGTCGTCTGCTTTTCTCTATTGAGTTTGTTTTGTCTGGTTTGCTGGTATGAGAGAGAATATTTGTGTGTGTGTTACACTTGTTTTATAGGCTGTAGTTAAAGCGTTGTTAGGGAATATGTATGTGTGTGCGTGTAGGTCCAATGTTACTAATAAAGGTTTTAATGCAGTGCTGGGATCATTAATGCTCCTAACCTCCTTTAGCCGCACGACTCGCCCTCACTATGCCAACCATTGTGCTCCAAACCATTCCATTTATTCTAAATCGTTCCATTTCATATTTTGTTTCCAACGTTCCATTTTGTTGGAATCCAATCCATCCCATTTTGTTCCAACTTGATCTAAAATTAACCATCACATTTTGAACTTTCTACTTTGTGTCCAGACTTTCTATTTAATTTGGACCAACTCATTTTGGAAATTGCTCCAGACCGGTTCCATTTCTATTCAGGCCATTCTATTCCATCTTTCACCGTCTTCTGATCCATCCTGCACCTGGTTGCACCAGCGTTTTACAAGTTCAACTTGTTGTTATGCAAGTGTTTACTAAGTGGAGTTTTCTGCATCACTAAATTAAAATGGTTTGCACCTCACAAACGAGGTGTTGTAGAGATTAGTTGTTACAAAATATTTATGCATATTGACTGGCAGGTGTAACTTGTGCAGCTACCTGAACGAACTGACAAAGCTAACTTCGCTTGCTAATATATGACCTATTTAGGTAATATATTAAATTAATTAATATTCCCAAAAATAACACAATGCAGGGTTAGGGGTTAGAGATATGCCCCTCTCACTGTAAACCATATGAATACTAACTCTGAAACACATTTCTTCATGTATACATATATTTGCCTACATTTTTTAAATATTGTTTTCACCCTTAAAGTCTTATTTTTGGAAGTTATGTTGCAACTTGTGAAGTGATTTCCTGTTCACACAAGTGATTGCTTGAAGACACACCTTACGTTTTAATGGTGCGGCCCAATTTAGTAAATAACACTAGCGAAACTAGGTGAAACAAATGTAGGAAAGACATTACACACATACTTAGTAATCAATGTATGAATTGGTGGTGCAACTCTGTCCTTTTCTTCACTCATCTTTCCAACCCATTGAACACTGTCTCCTCAGTGAGGCGCTGTGGTAAAGTGCTTGCACAGAGTGGACTGGCATTGGGGGCCTGCATTGTGGACTGGGACGTCCTCAGGTGGCTCTGGACTTAAATTTGAGCCGTTGGAGTGGAAATAAGATATTTGGTTGGATTGGAACATTCAGGCAGGCATGGCGAGCAGCGCAACTGTGTTGAACCAGCTGATTTACTATCTGTGTAAGACTACAATTGTTGCCCCCGAGTCAAAAGACTAAACTTGTGTTGATTTTTCTCGAGGAGTCCGTATGAGGGAGAGGGTCGGGATGAGGGGAGCAGGTGAGATACAGAACAGCCCGAAAAAAACCCTACAGACCCCCAGACTATACCAAAACCCGCCTGCCAATCAGTAGATGATATCTGAGCTTGTTGTGAATGGCTGGGAGAGGGGGGCCGAGCTGGGATGTAATTGGCTGGTGATGGTGATAGCGGCTTAACCAATCAGGGGACGGGAGATGAGCAGTGAATGGTAGCATCCCATAGAGTGAGTGGTGTGGAGGTTGACCTGCATGTGTGTGTGTGTGTGGGGGGGGGGGGTGTATCTGAATCAAAGTACCCAAATGTGTGTTTGTGTGCAAGCAGACGTGAAGTTAACTATCGCACACAAAGATTTCCATCCACACATGTCTTGGTAACCTGAGAGATGTGCACACACAAACACACACAGGGGTACTTAAGGAAATTTTGCTTTTTGTCTTCATTTCCACAACCTCATCATCTCCCTCTTCCTCTCAATCCCTACTCCTTCCCACTTTTTTTGTCTCTACTTTTAAAATGCTCTCAATTCTCACTTTTCTTCTTTTTCTCTTTGCTTATCTCGCCCTCCCCTTTCCTGTCTTCATCACCCTTGCCTCTCCCGTTCCTCACTGTTTCTCTTCCCTCTTTACCTGTCCTTTCTTTCTCCTCTCGTCTTCCTCCACCTCTCTCCTTCTTCACCCTCCCATCCCTCACCCAGGTCAATGCTGAGCAGTACAGTGGACAAGTCAGAGAAGATGTCCGGTGGTGTTCTCTCTTCCTCTTCTAACAACGATGAGAACAACTCCTCACCAGGATCTGGTAACACTGGTATGTTGGGTTTTATTACCATTTTTTTTTTTTTTTTTTACCTTGCAGGATAAACAGAACAGCCACAGCTAGTATTTTGTTAACACGCTCTCAGTAATGCTGTCCTCTCCACCTTACAATAGAGTTTCCACCTCCAAACATCTGTGGTTTATTTTTAATATGAGGTTCTTTATTACAGCTTCAGATGAGAGTGGTGCTTAAACAATTAGTATGTCTGACCGTAGGAATATTTTTTGACTAACAGAAAAATCCAGTGACCCCTAAACTCTTAGTATGTAGCTTGATTTTAGAGGTTAATTGTTTGTGTGACTGCTGCCATGTCTTTGTGTGCTCTCAGGACTGATAATAAGGCATTACCTGCATTTAGGCCGTAGAATAAAGTTAGAAAAATAAAACCGAAACTTGATCAACAAAGGTTTTCATTGATTTAGTCATTTAACAAGTGAAAATTGGAAATTATTAACTAGTTCTAGCTTCTCAAATCTGGATTTCAAAACATTCCTCTTTATCAATTAATTAAATGGCGTTGGGCTTTAGACAGTGAGATGAGCAACATTTTATTGACTTTCAGTAATTGATTAACAGTGAAAAGCTGTGCAGTTAGGGATGCACACATCCTTTCTGCCAGATGGGTTCGATTTCAGCTCAGTACTTACTATGCAGATCGGGTGTTGTCCAGATGTGACCTAACCACATTAAACATAGCTTCTTACTCAATATTCTAACATTCACTTTTGCTGCAATAAGTTGTTTTCATCCCACTGCAAACACCTATCCCATTTATCTTATTTATCCCAATGAGTTTCTCTCTGTGAGGTAGCTGTTGAACAGACTACATTTGTTTTAAAAGGTTGCAATAATGTTGGATCAGTCTTCAGAATCATATCAGGTTTATTGGTTGAGAGAGATTGGAGGGACAGGCTTAACAAAATGATTCTGTTAATCCTGATTATTTTATATTGGAGAATATTGCAGTCATTATGTGTTGAACCTAATTTTTATTCTATGTTCGGTTGTCCACTTTGTCTCATCTATCCATCCACCCATCCTCACAATTTTATTCTCCTGCCTTTTGTCACGGTCTCTCCTAACCCTTGGCCCCTCACATCTGTTCACTTTCCCTCCATCCCTTGTTATTTCTCATGCAACCCTCTCATCACTTCTGTCCATTATTCCTCCCTCTTGTCTCTTTATTGCTCTCATCTTTCACCCTCTCACATCTCTTTCCCTCTTCTCCTCCCCCCTCAGGTGGCACCGGCACACCTCCAGCCATTGGCGGCCAGAAGGACTCAGCCAAGCCGCGCTCACTTCGCTTCACCTGGTCCATGAAGACCACGTCGTCAATGGAGCCCATGGAGATGATGCGCGAGATCCGCAAGGTGCTCGACTCCAACAGCTGCGAGTATGAGCTGCGTGAGCGCTACATGCTGCTGTGCGTGTCGGGTAACCCGGCCCGCGACGACTTCGTCCAGTGGGAGATGGAGGTGTGCAAGCTGCCGCGGCTCTCCCTCAACGGCGTGCGCTTCAAGCGGATCTCGGGCACGTCCATCGCCTTCAAGAACATTGCCTCAAAGATTGCCAACGAGCTCAAACTGTGAGTGCAGAGGTGCAGCGAGGAGAGATGAGATTAAAAGGTGGAGGTGGGAGGGTGAAGGGGGTGATAGCGAGGAATATGATGATGCTGTAAGCGGGCGGGGGGGGGGCGCTGCGGAGGGCAGGAGGTAAGCTAAACTTTAAAAAGAACAACATTATTATCTGGACAAAGGTCTGAAGTAGGGCTATCGGATCTCTGAGACTAGAAAACGTTTATTTTCTAGAGATTTTGTTCCATATCTTCCCGAGGCTCTGCAATTAGAAATTCTGAGTTGTGAAGTACTTATAGGGACCGAGGTCTTCTCTCTTCCTTGCTGGGGTTTTTTTTT
>JAVQJF010101469.1:0-16861 GCA_036023855.1 Gadopsis marmoratus | reverse complement strand
CTGCAGAAGGTACCAGGCCTTTATCTGAAGCAGGCTTGTATTAGAGGCAGGCCTTTGTTTCTAATTCCCTCTGTTTGATGAGTAGAATTGGTCATATTTTAGTACGAAGCCTCGTTTTGATTCGCTACCATTTTCCCTGTTAAAGTTACTGCATCACATGGTTACTCAACACTTCCTGAATCAGTTTCAAATTAAAAGCCTTCTAGCATTTCATTGGACAGGAACCCTTGCCCTTAATTTCTTAACAAGGCTTTTATTGCGCAACATTTGCAGGAAACGTGGAAAACGAACTGACTTGCAAAGCTCCCGCACGGCACTTGAAATGTAGCTGCCGCCACCTTGTGGTGCTTTTAAGTTGCTACAACATCCAGGTTGGCTGAGACGTAAACGCACGCCTGCAGTGACTGAAATCGTACAATAACGCTTTAGATGAGTAATCAATTATTTTGTTGAGTTTATTAAATTAAAGCAATAATATACTACGTTAGTTTGCAGCACATAATATGACAGCCACCGGGAGTTTATCCAGCCTTGTTGTCGTGTCAACCGCACCCCCCGTTGGAGTGATATTGGCGGGTAAATCTGTCTGGAAACAGGAGGACTAAAGTCAAGAGAGGGAGTACTGTGTGGAGGGTTTAAGTACTTATAAGACTGTGTACTTATGGCTGTGGATAGATTCTCTGAAAATGATACAAGCTCTGATTCAATTAGTTGCTCACAGCCAAGCAGGTATCGGGGAGACATTTTTAAAAATAATTTGCACACATGACTTACTGTTACTAATTCTTATGTACCATTCAAATGCTGCATGTTCATGCTATTTAGGCTACTGGTTTAGAGACCTGGCACCTTTTTTAGTTCCAATTCTAAAGCACTAAAGAGATGTTTCGTTTCTTTTCTGTGCTTGTTTTTCTCCCGAGGTTATATAAATCTGATGCCACAGTCAGACTCCGCTGTGTCAGACAACCAAAGTCAAACCAGTGCGACAGCCTTTCTCTTTTTTTCTCTCTCTCGCTCTTTTCTTCTTTGTCTCTAAGTAACACTCAAAATAAAAAGCCACTTAATCCATCTTCTCCCGCATAAGGCCTCTTTTCCAGGCAGCGGGGATGGTAAAGTACATAAGTCTCCGGCGACAAGTCAGCCATATACAGAAAAACCATCTGTCTTCATCATTCTCCGGGCACAATTGATCTGCGGCACTCTGGAAAGTATTTATTATGAAAAGTCTCATTTTTTAAACGGCCCGTTTAAAGTAGCAGCGGCCATAAATCACCCCTGAATCGGAGCAAATCAGAGCGCCCTCCCACTGGAATCCATTATTCCTATTATATCAGCTCTAAGTGGACACAACAGCTTAATCTAGTATCGATCTGAGCGTGTGCGCTGCTCATCCCATCCAATCCCGTCTGAGATCCTGCGCGACGACCCTCGCATCTGCTCTCACTTTAAATAATCACAGAGGAGAGTCTGCGTGCTAGCTCGGCTAACTCCTTCCTCATTAGAAAGCAATAGCGTGTGTGTGTGTGTGTGTGTGTGTGTGTGGGGTCTAATCCTGGCTATTAATACCAGAGAACTTCAGCGAGCTGGCAACCCTGGTAATTAAGTGAGCAGCAGTGTGTTGTGACGGTTCTCATACACACGGGCATAAATTATTGAAGTGCCGTAAAAATAAATAATTAAGTCGAATGCAGCATTTTGGATGTGGGCGGGAGGTTAAATTATGCATGAGCTCAATATTTGTAAGTGTAATAGGAAGTAAGTGTGGTGGTTTTTAAATCGGGCGGCAATAAATCCCCCCTGCTATTAGCCAGATTTAATTTAAGAGGGAAATAAAAACTCCGGAGTCAAAGTCGACAGCAGATATCACAGCAAATGTACGGTTTGACGCTGCAGCGGTCTCCGAGGTCTTTACACCACAGGTCTGATCTCCAGCTGCTTTGCCGACGTGATACCGGAACCTGGAGCTGGGACTCAGGAGCTCTGGACCTGGAGGGGTCAGCCTGGGTTGGGCACTGGAAGAGGCCTGCAGCCTGTTGGCAGTACATCAGCGGCTACGTTTACATGTGCACTCATTCTCCGAATTTGATACGGGTCATGTCAACAGCTGGCCTGGATATTCCCATTTAGCACAAACGCTACGCCTGCGCCCACATCGGCATTTTTGCTATAATAATTCTCAAAAGCTTCATAAAGTGCCCTGAAATCTGCACAGCCGGAGCTGAAAGACTGTAAAAGTCAATAAAACATGATGACTGATGGAATTATTGAAACTGTCCAGACGTGCTGCAGCTTAATGACATCAGCGACTCACGGCAGCAGCGTGACGCACGCCTGAGCCGTCAGCTGCAAAGAGGACGAATGCTCCAGCTTTTTATTTTACATCGTTTTAAAAGAGGATTTTACAAACAAAGACTTAGGGAGGTCTGAGACAAGTGGGACATGCTGATATTCTTCGGGTTTCAGGGGCTGAACATGCACACAGCGCATTCAGAATCTGCGTAAAAACATGGCGAGAGGCCACGTGTCGCAAACTGAGGCTCGGAGACCAACAGGTCTTTGGGTATGAGCAGATATGAAAAAGGCTGCGTTCATACGGCCGAACAAGGCTGCATGTAAACGGGAATTTTAGCGGAATATTCATTTTCATTAGCAAAAAACAAAACAGACACGCCAGATTAAAAAAACAGGAAGTGGAAAGACTTGGAGTTTGATACGTCAATACTTTTTTGTGACATTTGAGAAGATGTTTTTTTAAACAATGAACACAGAAACAATTAGTGAAACAAATAATACATTTTCCTTCTTCTGTGTCTTTGAAAAAGGTTTAAATTGTGAAGCTGACCTGCTTCGGCAGGACTGTGTGAAGACGTCACTTTGGGCTCTTCTTTTGTTCGACCAACAGTCCAAAACCCAAAGAAGACTCATTTCATTCAGAAATGACAAAGGAAAAGCAGCAAATCCTCACTGGAAGCGGCAAATGTTTGGACAGTTAACAATATACCGTAGTTAGGCAAATTATTTTCTTTCGATCGACTAATCGTAGCTCTGCTTTCCTTTCTACCCTCAAAACACGTCATCCACGAGCTAAATCTATAGCGCGATGCTCGTAAAGATAAGATGGGCAGGCAGACCCAGAGGCTGCAAAGACTACAATGTGTGAATCCAGTAAAATCTTCCCTGATAAAGTCTTATCTTTCTTTGTCTCTCCCCCTCTTGGCAGAAGGAACAATCGCCAGAACAATCCTTGAACCGAATATCATTTAAATAAAGAAATTGGAGTTGTTCAGAGGTGTGCATTTTCATTTTTTCGATTAAGCTAGGCTAGCAGTGTCTCCCCCTGCTTCCTGTCGCTGTGCTAAAAAACACATTCTGGACACTCTGTGGGTTTCTTTCACATTCAAGGATCTCAGCTGTGTTTCACCAAAATAATGTCGGAATTCGCAAAAAAAATAATAAATTCTATATATATATATATATATATAATTAAATAAAATATGGGAAATTACAACAACACACAACGCAGGCTGCTTCAACGTACGACACACACACACACACAGGTTAGTTCCTGTCAGTAATGGCCTCCTGCCTCCCTCCTCCGTCTCGTCGATGAATAGGCTGAAGCCGAGCGTGAAATGAAAAGCAAGAGAACAGCATGAAATGGGACTAAAGTTGGGAAAATGGACATATTTATCCTTTTGTTTTTGAAGATGGCCGAGGTAATAATGCCACCATTTTTGTGTTTCTACCCCTCCCCCCCTTTTTACATAAAGCCATGCAATCTTCACAAACACCCCTGATATTATACTTATTTGTGCGCCCTGCTCTTGTTTCATTCTGCGTAATAACGGCTCATCGACTGAGGCTGTTGCAGCGGCGGAGGTCTGCTGTTGTTTCAGATATGCAGATGAAAAACAACGTCAAGGAAAATAACAGGAATTATCCGTAAAAAGAAAAAAAGCCCTGAAATATTTGTCAGTAAAATGTACTTAGGTTAACATTTTATTTTTGTTGTATTTTATAATAATTACTATTTGGCTAAATTGTTGCACTAAAACCATGACTTAAAGCATTATAGACATAATTACTTATATTGCAGGCTGTTTTTGTACTAAAGTGGGTCTTTTGTCAATGTAGGAACATGACAACTCCAGTTTATTACAGCTTTGGTCTCATGTTTAGTTTTGGCAATGATTTCTATGAGTAATACTCTACAACAGTAGGTCGAAGTTGAAGCAGGAAGTTTGTCAGTTCTTATTATATCATTATCTTGAGCTCTACAGGCCAGAATGAGGTCATCAAATGGGGTTATATACGCAACACAATGATGCATCTTAAACAACAAGTGGGTTCATCAAAGCATTTTATTCATTACATGGTGGCAATTTGTATAATCTCTTCATCGTTCGTAATATTTTCTGAACACGTTACTCTATCCTTATATCAGCTGGGTGGGGTCGACGCCGTTGCTTAATGCTCCAATCGTGAGTAGCGTGTGGCACGCTGCAGTCACAGGACTACTGGTTTGGCAGCCTGTACTGTCACCACAGGCCAACGCTAGAACGCTAGCTAGACCGCCTCATTTCAATAACGCAGGAGCAGCCAGTGACTGGAAAAAGGTGTTGATATATGATGGTGGGGTGGGCTGATCAAAAACTAGCGAGTCGACAGCTTTGCAGCAAGAAGGCCGGCTCGCCGCTTATTGTAGCGGCAGCCTTCTCTCCGTCACCCTGGTCCTCCTCGCCGCCACTGTTAACGGTCTGTAGTTTGCAATAAGCTGGACGAGTAGAAAATAAGTAACTCCGTTCACCGATACACTTACTCACAAACAAAAGGTTCACTCTGTGCGTTTGTTCCTCAGACTCATTAACTCCAGCTGCCGAAACTATGACGTCGCCATCTTTAAAGGAGCACTTCCGCACCTCTATACCGTACAGCTCATCATCCGCTTATGTGGCTCTTACATTACCAGCCCATAATTGCTTATGCTACATCAAAACAATTATTAAAATCACTTACAACTTACGCAAAGAGCCATGAAATGATTACTTATAACACCTATACTTTATACAGAGTCTCTTATCCATCCTTGAAGTGTGTGTGATCACAGAGTTTCATGCAGCCTTTCGTTTCTCGAAGCTCTCGCCAACGAGAGCACAGCCCCAGATTTACTCTCGTCCGGCCTCCTGCTTGCTTCCTCCATCTGCCTCCTCTTCAGTCTCTTGGCCTGCGTCACGATGTCCGTACGGAGAATACCGAGCTGGACCCGTGTGTGTGCCGTAGTGCCGTAAAGCAACCGTAAATCAAGCTGACTTGCAGAGTGCAACAACAGGCGTTCGTGGGAATGAAAGAGGCTCCGTTCTCGCCAAGTCAGCGTGCCATGAAAATGATTTAGACACTGTTATTTTAAAAAAGTAAAATTGTTGCATAATGCTGCTTTAAAATACCAACGGTACAAAACCAACAGTTTGTCGGCTTGATTAAAAAGGGGGACGTACTTAATAATTGAGGAAATTTCAGTTTGACGTTAAGGATGACATATTGCTGATTGTGAAGGTGCGTTAGTTGTACAATATATCCAGTAAAAATACCAAACATGATGTGTTTCCAGCCTTACCAGTGAGAGAACCTGGAGCTGTAAACTGAATCTCTTTGGGGTTTTTGGACAATTGGCCAGGATGAATAATCAATGTGAAGAATAACTTCAAAAGAGAACTTCGAAGGAAAAGTCAGAAAGAGGCAACATAATTATTGACAATGAATTCAAATTGCCGTCAACTGCAGACACAACTGTGCACCCAGAATCTGTCACCTAGTATAACATCCACTGGCTCCATTCAACCAAGCCCGCCAAATGCACCATGGGAGAGTTCATCCTTAAAAGGTTACCACGGGATTGAGTGCTCAATAGCAATAATAAAAAATAAAAAAAATAAAAAGCAGCAGCCTCACACAATGCACAAGTTTATTCTGCAAACCACTTAACAGCAGCATCGCGCACACAGGGGTCCTGGGAGGTGTGTGTGTGTTTGCATGTCAGCATGTGTGCGTGTTTGGACACAATTAAAACGTCCTCTTGGCGGCGAGTGCCAATGCATCACCCTGATGACAGTGGACAGGCTGTTTGCTTTGCCGCCGCTGATATCGAGCTTAATGATGTTGTCCTTCATTGCGGTTGCCGCGGCTGACCTGCCCATCACTGATGCGTGGCAGCTGGGTTTCAATTGGGAGGAGGGAGGTGTGTGTGTGTGTGTGTGTGTTCAGGCAGATTGAACCTCTGGTCGGATGCCGAGACGTGAAGATGCCAGCAGGGATTTCTGTAAGCGAGTAGCTAGAAACAGATCATGGTGTGTTTGACAAGCGGCTCTGCAGGAGGTGATGATGCACGACGCCGCAGCCAATGAAAATAAACTTCAAATACTGTACAGGCGTGGTCGGTGTGGTGAAAAGATCAGTCTTGTTTTATGTGATTAAACTGACAATAGGCAACTTTTTTTGCTTCAACTTATGAGGTAAATGCTTGATACCGTTCTAAAATAATGACGCCGCTGGCGTTTAGACTGGTTTCCTGTAAGGCTCGCCTTCACTGGGCCAGTCTGCCTGCGCAGATCGTCCCCGGCACACTGTGCCCATGGGCAAACAAAACTGAAGAGGAACAGGGCTTTTCTTTTCCGGTAGCTATCCACAGCTAGCAGAAATGACGGACGGTGGAACAACCGGCGTAACTGAACCTCGGACTGGCATTCACTCAATGGTTTGGATCCCTCAACAAGTCCAACAGATCTCTCCAACTACCGGGTGTGTTTTACTCCGCCTTTAACACAGAGATCTGGGATTCCATACATGAACCAGCCTGGCTGCTGTCCAAAACGCTACCGCTAGCAGCCAGAAAACAAAGCAATTTTATTTATACAGCGCCAACTTATAACAGAAGTTTTCTCTGTTAGTTCTCTGTTATATTAGTGCAGTATAGAGCAGGTCTAGGCCGGGGGCCCCCGATGTAGGACCCCCTCTAGTAATGTTCTGATGTGTCGTTGACGATCTGCTTCCTGTTTACACTGGCACGTGCACTGGGCATGCATTTGGACGATCAGGTGATATGGGTTCCCAGGCGTGCAGTACGGACAAGGACTATTTCTGAAATGGTGATAAAACGATCGTGTGGACGGAGCTCAGGTATCAGCGTGAATCACCAACGTCTTCTTTGCGACGCCACACATCAGGTCAAAGTGCAGCATAAGTTGCCGTCAGTGAAGGTGTAGGTAGCGCTACGTCACGACTTACAGCTCTTGGCTGATTTGTTCCCACTCTGAGCGAATGCGAAACCTACTTAGAGAAAACAATATATAATTTCTTTACATTGATGAAGGGGTGTTAAAGCAAGCCGACAGATGTTTGTGAAAGCAGCCGCTGTGTCTCCAACAGACAGGACAGTGCTGAGAGGTGCTGCTGGGAGCGAACACACGCCTACCAGGAAGTGGAGGCCGGCGATAAAACCCCTCCGGAAGGATACAGGCCGTGAGAGTAGATCTGTAAGAGTCGCCGTGTTCACCTCTCCACAGACGGACAACAGATTGTTGATGAATGCGAGTGTGTGTAAATGTCTCCTAATGTATCGTCAGCAGAACTGGGTCTGAATTATTCTCTCTTTCATTACACTAATGGCTCAGCAGAGTCTGCTCAGAGACAGAGTGAGAGGGGCAGAGAAGGAAATGATTATTTTTCAGCAGGGTTGCCAGATACAGGTGGGAAAAGGGCAAACTCTCAGCTGGTGACGTTCATCAACGGGTGCTGTAAAGGTCACGCCGTGTCTCTCGACGTGCACCCGAAGGTGTGTTTACCCCCCGCTGGGTGCCCCCCCACTCCTGCTTTTATTAGCCCCCGTGGGAGAGAGACTGCTGCGGCGAGCGAAAGCCGTGTAAAGACGCAGCGCTCATTTAATGTCCTCAGTCAGAGGCTTGATCGCCAATGAAGCCTTGCTGTTTTGGTAAAAAGCAACATCTGCACAGCTGGTGAAGAGCAGTTGATGTTACCATCTGTTTGTTAGTGTGTGTTATCCAGCTAGTTTCTCTGGTCCAACGTACGGACCATCGCTGGTCGTCATTAATACCTGATAACGTACGGACCATTAATACCTGATAACGTACGGACCATCGCTGGTCGTCATTAATACCCGTTAGCGGTGGCTGGTGTTTCTGTGTGCTTACATCATGTTCAGCCTGCTCAGCAGAAAGTCCACAAAACACATTTACATGATGAATCACTGAGATCATGTGACTGGGAGGTAAAGTAGGGCAGCGGTCCGGCGGGGTGAGGTGTCACCGGATAAACAGCTGGTAAAGACTTAGAGGGACAGATTAATGACTTCTAAAAACACTGATGAATGAATTAAGAAAGACATATTGTTAAAAGAAGTGTTACGTAATTTCAAAAGTTCAAAAGCCAGTTGGATGAAAGCTCCAGTGGGTTAATTTACTGGGCGCACCAATAAAAACCCTGCTGTTTAGCGACGTTAGCGCCATGACTCTCCATCGGCAGTGAAACGTCTCCACAGACAGACATCGTCCTCAGAGAGACCCAGGGAAGCTCATTTTTGTGTTCTTGGCCTCCTGTGGTGCTTCTTCATCGTCACACGATAATCTCTCATGTACAAAATTGCGTTGTCACTTTTTGTTTGTCGCCTCCTGGTGTTTAGAATAACAAATTAGATGCGACGACGAAGGAAATTCTTGCTTTAGGTTCCTTGAAGGTGCTTGAATGTTACTGTACGATCCCTGATCCAAGAATAGCACGTTAACTGCGTAAATGTTTTAACATGCTAACCGTAGTACGTTATGCAGCTAAAAAGAAGCCGAAAAGAGGTGAAGCTAATATCAGCCGCCGTACAGAGCGTTATGTGAGATTTAACAACAAATCATGTTTAGTTTCACTGTTCGGTTCTTCTCCGAGGCCCTTTTTGTACAGTAAAATGTTTAATTAAAAGTTTTTCTCCACTTCTGGCATAGCTAACCTCGCGGTGGACATTCCCCTCCTCCCGTCGGCGTGTGGGTTAGCCTGCACCGTTTGTGTCTGTGCAGCCGGCAGCTGGAGAGCAGACAATGCAACATTCCTGACTCTTTTTTATCTGTACATAGGCCTTGTGCACACAGCCAAAGCTAAATTAAAAACCCAAATTTTTTGTCTGCTGCTCGGCATTTCGCACAGCATTTTTTTCCCCCCGAATTGAATTTAAGGAGAAAATGTGGCTTGAAGATGTTAAAGCCAGGTTGAGAAAGCTTTTTGTAACTAATGAACTTGGAAGTGCTTGGTTTCCTTGTGGTATATTTCCAGCTCTTTGTGTTCTCAGAGGTTTTGTTTGTCCTCAGGATGAGGACCTGGTCTCTCTGCTCCCTCTGTCAGCAGGTGTTTTGGGGGCTGTCGTGGCAGCTCTCTCTGTATTTATAACATGTAGGCCGCTGCACCCATTCAGTCTTATGACGATCGAGCCTGCCCCACTGTGATTTAGCACACAGGGCTTTGTGCGGCGAGGGGAGGGGGCTCAGCCCACTTTATCAACATTAATTTTCAAAGCCTCGACCTGCTTGCTCAGCGGATTCAGGCAGCGGCGGCGGCGGCAACGGCAAAGTCGTGTTCCTCCTCAGCTGGCCTCCTTTTTCCTGCCGCCTCAGCAGTCTGGCTGCCTGCAGACCGGCGCGTCCTCGCCGCTCTCCGAAACATCTCTGTGGAGCTCATGAAGCACTCTGGGAGTCTGCAGGCCAAGAGCTGATTTTCCACTTCCTGTGCATGTGATTGACAGGCGCCGCTGCCGGAAAGGGCTGGCATGTCAGACGCAGCCGACCACAGAATGTTTGTCTTTTTTTGTTGTTTTTTTAAACACACTTTGGAGCGTCGCCATTTTTTTTTTCCCTAGGCGTCGCCGTTGTCAGGCGGCGGAGCAGAACTGATGACTGCGGCCGGCCAGAAACATCCTTCGCCGTTTCTCTCCGGGAGCCGATTTGTTTGTTATATTATTGACAGCAGCAACTACAGCAGAGGAGCACTGAGCACACACACACACACACACACACACACACACACACACAGAATGAACATAACATCATTTCATTTTGCAGATGAAAAAAAAATCTCCCTCCCTGAGGGAAACACTCCCAGATCAGAACTAATGAAGTTTTACCTGAACTGCTGCTCCATTTAGTTGATGAAGCAAACTTCTTCTTCATCATCATCATCATCATCATCATACCCAGGGTTTAAGGAAGGTGACTGAGTTTCAAAATGGACTAAATGAACCTGGTCAACCCGATGTGTTCCTGTGCAGCTCATATGCAGCCGCAGGTTCAGACGTGATACATTTCACGTCTGAACCAATTGAATACAAAATGGCTTTATTCGCCACAAACTGTGCGTCTCTCCTGTTGTCTCTCTTTTTTAAAATTAGCAGGATCCTCAGTGAAGCTGCAGATTGCATCTTTCATGCTGCTTTGAACAAATTTGTGCCTCTTTGTCACAAGAATCTGTGTTGCAATGTGTCCAATATGCCAGTGGATCCAAGTGGATTCTCTCTTAGCTCTGATCACGTATCGTGTCACAATCGTGAGAAAATGTTTGGTTCTTTTAAATGGGAGAAGGAGAGAGCGGCCGCTCGTCGTGCTCCTGCCCGATTTGGAGTTCCGTTCGGATCAACGGACTATCCATCAGGCCTGTTTAGATTGGTTTTTGCACATTGGGTCCAGGTAAAATCCTGTAACTTGGGACAACTGTCCCAACAGCTCCTTTGCCTGCAGCGGCGTACAGAACAAAACGACACGTCCCGGCTCCACACGGAGCATCGGGTTCATTATGTTCCATGCCGTGGCGCTCGTATCGACGAGTGGCGAAGACGCATGGTGACCAACAGTGGGGAGTAACGTATGTGTGTGTGGTGTGCAGCCACACAGGGGCTGGAGGGGCGTCTTTGAGAAGACGAGTCTTTGCGGGAGGGTAAGAGAAGGAGCACTACGAGGCACGAGGTTTCCCAGAGCAGCCGGTGGACGTGTGTGGGTTCGGTGGGAGGGGCTTAGCGGCGTGATGCGAGGCAGAGGCGGAAGGTTTTGCATATCGCAGATTGCGCCTACCCAAGCTTTTAGTGTGTACTGCCTCTTTAAATTCTTGGACTTTCAGAAAGATGAACAAAACACTCACGTACAAAAGCTAGCGGAACAGCGGCGCCACAGGAAGTTGTAGAAAGTTCCACGTCAGGTTACGTGCTGCATGATGACTCTGTGTCGTCTTCCCCCTCCCCGATTTGAGCCTCCTTCTATAATCTTGTTAGCATCCTGCCTGCTAGCTTCAGGACCGCGGACCAGAACTAACAGAGTCCATCAGACTTCAGAAGAGCCATAACGATCATCATCCACAGCGGCAGACACTTCAGTCTGCACATTCCGTCTTCTGCCTCGACGCTTTGTTGCATTTCAATTTCCCTTTCAAGTGATTCCCACTTCACCTGCGCACTTAGCTCACCTGCATATGGAGAAAGAGAGAGAGAGAGATAGGGAGGTGGAGAGAGGCAGCGAAGGAGTTTCTCCTTTTAACACGAGCTTGTCAGGAGAGGCATCGCTAGCTTCATTGCCGTCTCCATAACAGCGAGTCACAGGGGTCTGTTTTACACTTCAGGCGACATCAAGCAACTTGACGGAGGAGGCGAGCGGTGGGCACTTCACCATCTCCTGCTCGCTCTGATTTATCTGTTTGTTCAGCAGGAAGCCAGGCGGAGGCCTCCCGCCATCAGAGGGTTTTTATCACAGCAGAGTCAATGGAAAGGCTTGGTGGCTTTAACAAGTGAATTTCTCTGTTTATTCTCTCATTGTTGTGGAGGACCGTGCGCTCTATCTGCTGCTCGCTTCCCGGGATATACATGTGCAAATGATGTCCCCTGCCAGCTCGCATTCGGTTTATTATACAGTTGTTTTGCACGGCTGGTGGCTGAGCCTAAGCAGGGCGATTTCCACAAACGCTGCCGTTTCCAGAGGATGACATGATGATGACCTCCCGATTGTTTGAATTTTCCCCAATACCCAGGATACTGTAGGGCTCTACTATGGCGTTGCAAACGTAACATGTACCGAACACATTCGTGCTCCGCAGAGATTTGAATCTGTTTTTAGACACTTTGTTTTTGCCATTCCAAGTTTAACCGACTACATTTTCCGGTGGGGTTCGTTTTAGAGAGGTGCTTTGAAAATCTGATCAGATCCAGTTCATTTGATACTTCAATTACTCCTTTTTATCCGTGCTAGCAGACGGGCTTACAGCAGCTCAATATAATACAAAAACAAAGGGTTAATCCTCTTCTAGACAAAACTCATGACCTTTCATCTGGAGCCTCTAAGGCTCTTAAAAAAAAAAGAAGCTAAATCATCAGTAAATTCTTTGCACTGTCCAATATTTATTTGTTGTTTTGGCCACAAGGAGGGGTTCAGACTTTTACAGCGTAGCCACAGCAGTATTTCTTTTAATGGTTTAAAGTTGGACGTCCTCCAGAACGGATACTCTTTTACTTCCACACAGACTCAGAGATGCCACATGTCACGGTATAAACACACACACACCTCCTGCCTTCTATGCACGAGAGGTTGTGTGAACTGCATGTGCGCAATTAGCATAAGCAACAATCAACCAAAGATCTTTTATATGAAAACAAGCAAAAAAAAAAAATTCAGATTAGAGAAAAGCTCACCTGGATGTAACCTGGAACTTAAACCTTTCAAGCAAATCAAAAGGAAGTGCGAGGATGAGTGCCGCCTCACCTCATCGCCTACACAAACGTTGCCGCCGTGTAGGCTCAGGTGTGATTCTTGGTTTTTCAGCAGGACAGTTTCCGGATGTAAATTGAGCCGAGAATAAAAACAAACTAATAAAACCAAAGAATAGAATCACGACAACAGGAAGCCCACTGAATCGGACCCAGAACCCAGCGTTAGAAAAGTTTCCTCCCGCATCTCCACACCCTGATGATATTATCACCTCTGGATGTGAGAGAGAGAGCCGACACTTTTAATTACTCACACAACCAGACGGCGAGCGTCGACAGGCCCCGCCGCCGCCGCCACTGCTGCTGCTGACTTGTCAATCAAATCCCAACGGTAAACCCAACGCCATTTGTTTTCTCCCCCATCAGAGGACGTTCGACTCAAGCGGCTAACACCGTGGCGGCTTTCCTGCTGCTAGAAAAACACACGTTACACCCCGAGGATTTACAGTTGATCAGCACCTCTACACCCTGCAAACACACACACACACACAGACCATCGCCATCACCTCCCGAGACTCATCTTGTCGATTTTCTTTTCGGGGATTGTGGCGAGGAGTGGTGAAGCTCAGGTGACTGCAGCTGTTTTTCCTCCCAGCCCGCCGTCTGCTAATTAGACTGAGGCATTATTAATTAAATTAGGAGCTGATGTGCTGATTGGCCGTCCCAGGATTTAACTCTCAGCGGACATCGCACTTCATCTGGCACATCAATGAACTTGACAAAATGGAACTTCAATAGGTGTGTGTGTGTGTGTGTGTGTGTGTGATATGTTAGTAATTGGGAGTGTCGAATGTTGTCGTTGTTGCCGAGTTACGTGACATCAGCTGCAGCAGCTTCCTTTACAACAGCAGAGCAGAGAGAGAAGAAAACAGCCTCGCGTGTTTTTGAAGAGCAGTGAAGTGCATGTTGTTGAGTCTGACCTTTGAATGTGCTGCAGGCGGGGAGGTGGGGTTGGTGGTGGCTGGGGTACATTACAGTCTGTAGCGTTGTCATCTTGTTCGGCAGGGGATGCGAGTCTCACTCAGAGAACAAAGAACTTTTAGCCATGGTAACGGTACGGAACAGAGACAAAAATGCTGGTCTGTCTGTCTGTCCACCACTTTGGTTCAGACTCAAAATATCAATAAAAAACTATTTCACCAGCAAGCACGATGAGATTAACCCATTAATTAGGCCAATGATGTGGCGTAATTGAGAGTATATATATATATATATATATATATATATACACACATATGCATATACACACACACACACGCACAGAAAGGCACAACTGAGAGCTTGTGAACAAAGAGCACATCGCGCTCATTTCAGCGTTCGTTGTGTGATGTTTCATCCAGCTGCAAGTCAGACAGCCGTCTGCACAGAGGCAGCAGAGCTGCAGGTAAACACAGCAGTGTGTGCGGGTGACACTGGGCTAACAGGTAGTTTGAAAGACCTCCTGATCTCTGCGTGGGGAGAAAATGCGGGCGGTGACTTTGACAAAGTCGCCGCATTCACAGATAATTCAGCGGCGAGCGCCGACACTGAGCGCCGGGCTCTTGAAAAGAGAAGCGGAGCGTGAAGAGGCCGAAGGTTCCTGTTTATTTACAGTCGCACACAGACCGTGTGTTTGTGTAGCAGCTGAAGAGGAGGGCCGGGCGAGGGCGAAGCCTTTCCAGTGTTCTCGACTCCCCAAATTCCCCCACACGACAGTCTCTTAGTCATCACAGCTCGCAGCGTGGAGAGTCTCTCCTCCGCGGTGGCGGCGGTGACAGCTAAACTCTGACCCGTCACCGCCCACTAACAGCAAGCGGTAAACTGAGGCTTGTTATATATGTCCGAGTGTGGGCTGGTAAACATAAATATGCTGCCGCTTTCTCTCCGTGTTCCAACAGGCCTGCTGCTGTCGGCTTGATTGGGTTTTTTTTTTTTAAATGAACCCTGTTTATCGCAAGTTGGGTCATTATTTTCGTAGTTTTGGAAAAATGATATCCTACTGGTGATAATAACACTGTTCTCCTTCTCAGATCTGGGCGCGCGGTCTCTCTGCCGCTCGTCAACCTCGTCTGCGGGACGCAAATTCAAGTATTTGCATGCAAGGCTTACAGAAATGTTACAATAATGAACAAAAGAACGGGGAAATAAAAGTCCTACTAACCCAGAATGATCTTTTACGCAGTGATGAAGACACGCGTAATCATTTTGCTTTCTGTCTGTCTGGACGCTCTTTAATCTCCCTCCATCTTGGGTCAGCAGAGACCCTTTACCAAAAAGAAGTAGATAAATAAGACATTTTTCACTCATGTATTATTACAGGAGGAGAAGAATGCAGCTGCACCACACAGACCATAGTCACTGTAATTTATTTGAGATATTTTGAGGCATTTCTTCACCTTTGCGTTGCTGCTGTAATGCTAACATTTGCACTGGGTACAAGCCTGACACCCTGTCAAGTTTTGGCATTTTCTTGCCGCTATTGGACAGAATGAGGTGAAGGTGGCAGATGGGAAATGGGGGAAGAGAGCGCTGTAACCTCTTGGGCTAACAAGACGCTCCACCTGTGAACTTTCTGACCACTAGTAATGCTGTGGATGAAGGTTTTTAAGAGCGTATTCACATTTACCGTATTTCCTTAAATAAAAACCGGTAGTCAAGTAAAAGCTGGGGGTTCGGTCAACAAGAACAAATAAGCGGCGTACAGTAGCTTTGCATGTCAATTAGTTTTCCACAACACGTTTCCTGCAAATATTACACAATAAAAGCCTTGTTAAGAAGTGAAGGGTAAGGGTTGATACAGGAAGAGTTGAGTAACAGCATGATGCAGTAACTTTAACAGGCCAGAAGGGAGCGAATCAAAACGAGGCTTCGTACTAAATATGACCAATTCTACTCATCAGACAGGGAATTAGAAACAAAGGCCTGCCTCTAATACAAGCCTGCTTCAGATAAAGACCTGGTACCTTCTGCAGGTCAGGCGAATAAAAGGCTTTAAAAAACATTTTTCGCTGCCCACCCTGATGGACGGTTGGTGGCGGTAACTTACCAAGAAGCCCAGAGGGGAAGTGAGATGATGCAGGTTCGCAAAGTGTTTTATGAGGAAGGAAATGCACACGACGCATTCTGTCAGTTGGAGAGAAAGACTGAACGGAAACACAACCGGTCTCCAAACTCCACAGAGGAACCTTTTCTAAAGGGATCGACTTCCTCGTGATGTTGTGGGATTTCTTTGAGCTATCCAGGTCCTCCTTTGATGCCTCACTGCTTGTTTCCTTGCTTTTTATTATTTATTTGGAGCCACAATATAATTATTGACATTACTTGCCGATTATACATATATTTATATAATTTTATGTACATTTTTGTAATGCGATTATTTAATCATTCAATATGCAGACCTGCAAAAGTTGGCATTTTTTGGGAGTTTAATAACGATGCGCTTTTAAAGCCGGTCGAGCAGCTGTGCAACTGATAAACTCAAAGTCTGACGGATTGATTGATTGTGAGGCAGCATATTTCTGTGCAGCAGTTGGATGAAAATGTTATTTGGCTTTTCTTCTTGGCTGCCGCTCAGAGTCCAAAAAAAAAAAAAGAAGAAAAATCTATGTGAATTTTGTTGTTTTCTTCGTGTCTGAGCTGAACACAAAAAGGCTGAAGGAGCACCCACATAAAATCGTTTAAAAAAAAACCCCAAAACGTATATTTATCACAAAACGCTGCATCACGCCGAGACATGAAGACATCAGATCGTTGGAAGCGATCCCAGCCGCCGCCGCGACTCCGAACGGGAAACCTGCCTGGATCTGCTCCCACTTCCCCAAATAAAGGCGGCTTTATTTGTCTCAAACATCTCAAAGTAAAAAAAAAAAATTAAAAAAAAGGTTAAATCTTTGTGGAGCAGCTTGAATGAACATGTGACAGCCGAGAGAGAAAGGAAAGCTCCCAGACAGATTTTAACTTCTCATTCGGTGGCGGCGAGACAACGTAGACGAGAGTCCACATCCATCAAGTGGGGCCCCCCCCCCCCCACACACCACAAAAGGGACGGCCGAGCGGGAGACAGGGAGACCCACCACACAAAAAACTCAGAAG